>JAAFCF010005748.1:15712867-15726301 GCA_013389785.1 Helicorthomorpha holstii | reverse complement strand
AAAAAAAAAAAAAAAAGATACTAAAAGTTTTCTAAGAAAAATATGTACTAAAAGTTTTCTAAAAAAAGAAAAAAAATATTTTAAAATTTCCAACAAAAATAAATTCCTAACTAACTTAAATCATGAGACAAAATGTAATTGCATCTAATGTAACTCAGTCTCATAACTTTAAGAAAAATAAAGAAACGAGACAAATATGTGTTTGGAACAATGTAATTAGTCTCGTTTCTTTAATGTTGCAAAATGAAATTTCAAACTTATGTAACTTAGTTGCCATCAGCATTAAATAATGAATAAGTATTAAAAATAACAAAATATCATGAAATTAATTAAAGAATTTTCTTATGAAAGAAAAAAATATTAAAAGTAAAATATCGAACTTTTGGAAATATCGCACAGATCTAATGATCACTTTAAAAAATAGTATGAGAAATAATGAGCACATCATTAATTGCCCATTTCACCGTTTTAGGTGAAATGGGCAATTAAAAAGCAATCTAAAATTAAAATGAAACTAATATTTGAGTTTTCTTTGCTGTTATGTATTTCAGCACAGTCACAAAAAACCCTGCACTGCATATGTTACAAATAATGAGAAAAAAACAAGAACCTTCTCATATCCAGATCCAGTTGGCTCATTCTTTGTTTAACAACTGTATAATTAATCAGTGCTGATGTCATACCTTTCCTGGAAAATCCACCAATACAGTATATATTTGCACACACCGAACAGAGTGAATCTCACTTTCCAAGTTCAACTATTAACTGACAGTTTATTTTCCCTTCAACAACTGGTTCCTCTGAGTCAATCATGAAGTTCATCATCGTACTTTTGGCTGTCAGTTCTGCTGTTTATGCTGCAGAGCCACCAACATTTGTCTCCTTTAAAACTGCCTGTGATGACGTTGAAGGTGTTCCAACTCCTCTGGAAAAAGTAAGTTCTTGTTAAGAGTTAAAACTGCATAAAATGTATAACAAATTTCTCTTTGAACTAACTTAGCTTGTGGGAACCTATGATGCTCAGTACGTTAATGACTTAGACGCTAAATGCACTCAATACATTTTGACTAAAGAAGATGGTATTTACTATGCCTTATTCACCAATGTTCCAGAGTAAGTTGATCATATATTGTATTATACACTTATCCATTTCCTAAATGCCACTTTATATATTCAACAGTCAAATAAAAGGCGTCTATGGTACGAAAGGCAAATTAGTGCAAGATCCTGAGAATCAAGCAACCATTGAAAGATTTATAGGTAAATCAATAATCTCGAAAACAATTTCATTTTACTTTATCATTATTTAAAAACTGTATATTTTCTCAGATGATAAACCAGCTGGAATTTCAACTATTGTTGATTTTGAAGAAGGTGTTGGTTTTGTTACAATTGGCTGCAAAGCAGAAGAAGGAGCTAAAATTGGTAAATTAAATCTTTTTTTAAAATAAAACTTTACCAATACTCAATTCCTTTTTTGTTCAGATTTCGTAGTTGTTAAGGCATTACCAGGTGTCCCAGATGAGAAACTTAAAGGACTGATAGAAGCAGCTGAAAAAGCAGCTCCAAATTTAAAACTAAAGAAAATTCCCCATGAAAACTGCAAAGCATAAATGCAAGCATCTTATAGTGAAATACAGAAACTAATATTGCACTTCTGTAACTAACATTTCAATTTCAAATAAAGTCTAGCAATTTAAAACAAAATGAACAAATGACTATTTTATTGTTGAATCTCGTTACTAGAGTTTGGTTAAGCTGTCTCATGACATTCCCCACAATAAACTACAAGTAATACTATATTTTTTAAAAGCTAAAATAGGTTTTTAGTAACTTAATAAAGATTTAAGTAACAAATAAAATGGTTATCAATGAGTGTGACGTACATGCCCCCCAATTAAAGTCCTAAAAGTACACTAAAAGGACTTTTTTTTATAAGAGGTTCACTTTTACTAACAGGAAACCAACTACTGTACAGTATATTAAAAATCTTTTAACAGGAAACGCTCAGGACCAAAACTTTTGTTCGTGTTAAAGGGATTTAGTGTTAAAAGGTGTATACAAAATACCATGCAGTTGACATTACATCATGAATAGGCAGTTAAACTAACATTAACTTAAGAATTTTCTTATGAAAGTAAAAAAAATAAAAAATGTATAGCATTTCAAAATATTGAAAGTAAAAAATCGAAATATTGGAAATATTGAGTTAAATAAAAAATTTCCAATATTGCTCAACTCTAATGAGCATTGGAAAAACAGTACGAGTTAAGTGGATCATTAAAAAGCAATCTAAAATTACAATGAAACAAATATTTGAGTTCTCATTTTTTTTCCCCCATTTTTTTAACATTGGCAGTTTGGTTCTTTGCTGTTACAGTATATTTTGCAGTACAGTTACAAACAGCAAACAAGAACCTGTTCATATCCAGATCCAGTTGGCTCATTGTTTGTTTAACCACCAATAAAACACCCATTAATCTAAACTGTATAATTAATCAGTGCTGATGTCATAACTTCCCTGGAAAATCCACCAATATAAATTTGCACATACCGAACGGAGTGAATCTCACTTTCCAAGTTCAACTAATAGCATACAACAACTGGTTCCTCTGAGTCTGAGACCATGAAGTTTCTCATCGCACTTTTGGCTGTCAGTTCTGCTGCTTATGCTGCAGAGCCTCCAACATATGTTCCCATTAAAAATGCCTGTACTGATGCTACAGGTGTTGCAAAACCCCTTGACAGTGTAAGTGCTAGTTAAGAGTTAAAACTAAGTTATTTCTAATAAATTTCTCTTTGAACTAACTTAGCTTGTGGGAACCTACAATCTTGCATACATCAATGACTTAGACGCAAAATGCACTCAATACATTTTGACTAAAGAAGATGGAATTCATTATGCCTTTTTCTCCAATGCTCCAGAGTAAGTTCATCCATTATTGTACACTTATCCTTTTCCTAAATGCCACTTTATATCTATTGAACAGTAAAATAAAAGACATATATGGTGTGAAAGGCAAACTAGTATCAAATCCTGAGAATCAAGCCTACTTTGAAAGATTTATCAGTAAATCAACATTTTCATTTTACTTTTTCATTATTTAAAAACTGATATTTTGTCAGATGACAAACTAGCTGGTCTCGCAACTATTACTGGCTATGAACCAGGTGTTGGTTTTGCAACACTTGGCTGCAAAGCAACAGACGGAGCTCCAATTGGTAAATTAAAATCTTTTAAAAATAACCTACCAATGCTTAATTTTAATATCATTTTTCTTTTGGCAGATTACGTAACTGTTAAGGCATTACCAGGTGTCCCAGATGAGAAACTTAAAGGACTGATAGAAGCAGCCGAAAAAGCTGCTCCAAATTTAAAACTTAAAAAAATTCCCCATGATAACTGCAAATAAGTACAAGCACCTTGTGAAATAATTACCATTGTATTGGTGTATTTCAATTATCAATAAAGTCTAGCAATTTAAAATAAGATGACTATTTTGCTGTTGAATCTAGTTTTTAGAGGTTGGTTAAGCTGTCTCATGCTATTCCTACAAGTTATACTATATTTACACTAGAAGTTGTGGCCCCTGAATGTGTACTGCTGGGCAGCCAGCTTTAAGGGGCAAGTGGCCCTTGGATGTATACTGCAGGTCAGCCAATTATAAGGGGCAAGTGGCCCCTAGATGTTTACTGCTGGGCAGCCAACTATAAGGGGCAAGTGTCGGATGTGATAAAAAGGAGGTGTTTGTGACAGAACTTTCAAATTATATATAGTAGTAAGATAAGATATGACACAAACTGTGATAAATTTTGACATTGTATGTCATTTATCTATGACACTATTTTTCACTATTTTTCTGAATACCCAGTACCAAATTTTGTTTGGTTTATAATATATTCCATTAAATGTAATATAAATTCAATTGGTTAAGCTTAATGGACAATTAAAAACCATTCAAACAAAAAAAAAGTAGGTGATTTCAGTTTCCATAGCACAATAGCAAACAATATACAGTAGGTTAAATTCTCCATTGTGTAATGTCAAATATGATGCAAAGGTTTCCCTTTCCTTAATCATTTTTACAGTAAATTAAAATTTCATAAATAACAAAATGAGGATATCAATTACTCACTATGAACAACAAACCCATAACTGCACTTAAATTCACTTGAATTTTGGAAATTTTTCTGTACACATTTCCACAACTTTATACCAACGAGTCAAACTGTCTGGCAACTTTAACTTTTGACAATTTCAACCTTTGTACAAATTTCATATTATCATAAAGGACAATATTTTGAAACCTCTATAAAAGTTGCTCAACACTAACAGCAGCTCAAGGTTAGCTGATTAATACTTGTTTACTTAGAAAAAATTATTCACCTCAACCAAGCACACTAATTACTTTTTTTTTTTGTTTTTTTGATTGCAGTCACAATTTTCTTGAGAAATTGCATCAAAAACAAACTTCTTAAATACAAGTGTCTGACCAGTCTGCAACTTATTAAATTTTAGTTACTTACAAATATAAACATGGTGGTTAACGTGTTAAAATGGCTTCTGGTTATTGGAAGTGTAACTGCTGAATACAGGCTGTATCATCCAGTTACTAATAACTGCACCATAATCAAACCAGCTGCTTCACAAGATCAGGTAATTTTCTTTAAGAAAAGTTTGTTATCAACAAGAAACTTTAAGATTGAAATCTTGTTAAAGATTGTTGGATCTGCTGCTGTTCACAGCTGGACTTATCCATCAACAAATTGTGCCAAATTCAGCTATGAAGTTGGATATCTGGATGGACGAAAATACACAAATTTCAAGTACTAAATTAAGATCACACAATCAAATTCATTGTGTGAACTAAACTAATCTAGTTTGAACTTTTCTTAAACAGAAAAAACAAATCTTATTACGATGGTTCAAGATCAAAGATGAGAGAAATTGAGAATCCAGATAAGTTTGGAGAACTGCAAGGATACAAAAAGTTTGGTAAGTAATTTTGAAATGTTGTTTTGTGTTGAATAAATCAATCTTAATCTTAAAAAAAAAAAAACAAAAGATGAAAAGCCAACTTATGTAACAACAATCGCAGTTTTTGTGGAAAATGTCGGTTTTGCACTTGCTATTTGTCCATTTCAAAACGGAACTGTTGAAATAGGTAACTAAATTGGAACTAAATACAACTTTACCTATTTTTTTTTCTTCTAATAATGTAATAACTGTAGATGGAGTGGTTCTAGTGATTGGAAGACCTACAGATAGTCAGATTGCAAATCTTACTCAGCAGTTCAGAGATGTATTTCCAGGAATTAAACTTAACCCAGTTGAACAAACCCCAGATTGCGATTAGATATCAAAAGTAATCAAAAACATTGTGTGACCAAATCATAGATGTGTAACCAAATGCTGTTTAACTTTTAAAAAATTAAAATACAATAAATAAGTAGACTTACATTCATTTGGTGATTTCTTGGTCGAGCTTTTTTTTTATCTCCAAACTTCATGCAATCCAAACTATCATGCAAAATCCATAAATTGGCTATAAATAAAAAAGTATTAAGTCAGTTAAACGTCTCACAAATCAGTTGGTTAAACAAGCAGTGTAGTGTGAATTTTAGCAGTGAAAATCTGGAGTCTTAAGAACCAAAATCAGTAACTTAAGTCAAGATTTGAGCTTTTAGAACCAAAATTAGTCACTGAAAATCAAATTGATGATCTTAAGAATCAAAATTGGTCACTGAAAATCAAGTTAATTGACTCAAAAATCAAAATTAAAAACTGAAATTCAAATTAGTTGTCTCAAGAATCAAAATTAATCACTGAAATTCAAATTGTCTCAAGAACCACAATTTTCCACTGCAAATATTCCCATTTTAAGTCTCAAGAACCATATTTAGCCATTGAGTAGTTAATTTTAAGTCTCAAAAACCAAAATCATTCACTCAAGGCAAGATTTGTGTTTTTAGAACCCAAATTAATAACTTAAAACTCACATTTTGTTTTATAAGAACCAAAATTAGTTGCTTGAAGTCAAAATATGTGTCACAAGAACCGAATTCTGTGCAACAAGCAGTGTAGTTTGAACTTCAGCAGTGAATATTTTGAGTCTCAAGAACTAAAATTATTCACTTGAGTTAAAATTTGTGATTATATAAAAAAAAATCAATCATTGAAAACCAAATTAATTATCACAAGAACCAAAATTAGTTGCTTGGAGACAAATTATGAGTCACAAGAACCAAAATTAGTTGCTTGAAGACAAATTATGGGTCACAAGAACCAAATTTTGTAAAACAAGCAGTGCAGTTTGACCTTTAATTGATGGTAAAAGAAATTTATAATGAACCTGAGGAAAAAGAAGAAGCAAGAACCTCCATAATCTGATCGTATAAATATTTGAACCAGTTGACTCTAGCTAAAACTTTGTTGGGTAAAAAAAAATAAAAATCGTTACAAAAAAACCCCTCTTTTCTGTTTAACAGAACATTTAATTATGACTTTTAAAAAATGCCATCATAAAAACGGTTGAAAAAATTTGTGTCAATCATATTTTCAATCCCTGTTGTCCATCATCAATAATTTTTAAAAAGATTTCCCCCACCCACCTATATCACACTCGTTTTCAAATATTTTTTTTTCACAATATTTTTCGCAAAAATATTGTGCTGGATTTTTACAGATTTGTTTAACGCTAAAATGACAATTGATAAAAACAACAACAAAAAAAAATTATTAATAAATTTTACCCCAAAATAAAAAATATATATTTTGGTTTGAAGAAGAAGAAAAGCAAGATAATTTTCTCCATCATTTAAATAAGAATTTGTTTACTGGCAAATGAAAACCCGTTAAAAAAAACCACTTATTATTTGACAACAAACAAATTTTAACATTTACCAGCAAACATAGTGCATACTAAAATCTACCACACTTTTTAACTACAAAAAAAGTAAGGTGGCTCATTGCTGACTTTAAAATAGCACCCACAACTACCTGTTTGACAGATTCAATTCCCATTAAACCTTACCCAACAAAAAAAAAAAACAAAAATCCCAGCCACCATACTCAAGGAACTACAACAAAGATGGAAAGGTCCCAAATCCAGCTTAAAAGCACCTACATTTTAAACACCTTTTACAAAATTAATTACAAAAAATAAATGCGTGCTGTACACATTTAGAAACGCACAAAAAAAAAAAGAAAAGATATATTAACAAGTTGCGACATCCACAGTCATTTAGGCAATGGCTTATCTTTGACTATCAAGATTGTCAACTATACAAAAAAAAATCTCAATAGAAGTTTCTGAAGTAATTCCCACAACTGGTTATGAAACATCACTGATAAAACATTAAAATGGAGCACAAACATCTAGTAATGCAGAGTTGGAACCAAGGATGCAGGACCCAGTTTTCAACATCTGACTTTGATAAGACTTGCAGCTGAATTGCTCAAAGCCAAATTTTGAGTCTCAGAAAACAATATAGCCACTGAAAGTCGAATATTGTATCTGTAGAACCAAAATTAGTCACTTGAAGTCAGAATTTCTGTCACAAAAACTGAAATTTGTTGCTTGAAATCAAATTCTGTGCCTCAACAACCAATTTCAGCCACTAAGAGTAAGATTTTGGGTCTCAAAAACCAAAATTATTTACTCGAGTAACGATTTGTGTTTGTAGTACCAAAATTAAGTCTCTTAAAATCAAATTCTGTGTCTCAACAACCAATTTCAGCCACTGAGAATCATATTTTGGGTCTCAAGAACCAAAATTATTTACTCGAGTAAAGATTTTTGTTTGTAGAACCAAAATTAAGTCGCTTGAAATCAAATTCTGTGTCTCAACAACCAATTTCAACCACTGAGAATCATATTTTGGGTCTCAAGAACCAAAATTATTTACTCCAGTAACAATTTTTGTTTGTAGAACCAAAATTAAGTCGCTTGAAATCAAATTCTGTGTCTCAACAACAACTTTCAGCCACTGAGAGTCAAAGTTGTGTTTGTAGAACCAAAATTAGTCACTAAAATTCAAAATTATGTGTCTCAAGACCCAAATTTTCGCCATAGAGCAACATTTTGGATCTCAATAATCAAAACTGCATGTCTTCTTGTAGGGTTTTGGAGAGATCCTTGGTCTTGCCTCACATAACCATTGAATAGTTTGCACTGGAACTTGACAAACATAGGGAACACTGTTGGTCACTTTATCATCACCACGTACTGTAACTATTTTTCTACTTTCATTCCTAAAATTACAAATCTCAAAATAGGTAAAGCCATTGCCTATCACAGCAAAAAACTTGTGGAATTTCAACTGTACTTTGTACCAAAAATTAAACCCCCAAACCAAAAATGAATCTTAATATTTCATCACACTAATTCTACAATGTCACTGACCTGCATTATGTATAATTATTTTAAAGTCACTTTTATAGAAAACTTTAATTTCATTTAAGGCGACTAGCATTCAATTCATTAATTTGTAAAAAAAAAAAAAAAAATTTGGGGAAAGCAAAAACATTGCTTTCCTTAAAAAAAAAAATCAAAAGTGGGAATTCCCAGCAGTTGGAAATCACAATCAAAAAATGTGTGTGACCAATTCATTAGTAACTTAGATGCCAGCTAAATAACTATTCAAGAATTAAAATTCCAGGGTCAATTGTAATTCAACTGCTTTCCCACAATTATTGAATAATTTCTCTTAGTATATCACCTAACAAATCTAGTAAAATAAGCGCATGTAGAAGTTTATATTAAGGGAATTTCAGTACCTTTTTTTTCTCTCTCTAAACATAATTTCATGTTTATGAGAACCTTTATCTTTTGTTAGCCTAATTAGTTAACTATTTGCATAACTTGATTTTTTAACTGGTGTTGAAGGAGGCCAATGTTGCTGTTGTTGAGATAAAACTGAGGAATCTTTATCTTTACAAATTCTCTTCGTCATTTCACTCTTGAAACATAAAATGAACTTTAAAATTAGTGACAAGTCTGATTTTTAAAACTGGAACACGGTTCTTACAACTACCAGAAAAGAAACAGAAACTTATCACAAAGTTAAGTCTTGTTTCTTTATTGGCACTTTTAAAAACAGTGTTCCAGAGTAAAAATAAAATCAAAAACTTACTAAAGGTTCAAACTCTCGATCTCCAACCATGTTAAATTCAGTTACAAAATAGTAAAAATGTTTATAACATGTATTAACGTGAGCTTCCTGTAAAATATTAAATAATATTTAAGTATATTTCTGATGGAAGTTTGTATTATTGTTTGACTTACAGCTCCAATAGCGACTAGCCTATCGAAATGATGAATGTAAACGTGAACAAATACTCGAAAAAGTCTTGTAAGAATCTTCTTGCAAACTGAGATAAAATTCTTCGGAAAAGGAACACCTAAAATGAAATAAAACAATAAATTAGTTATTATAATTGTCACTGAACAATGAGTCATATCAAAATAAATTTATAGAAAATCTTTTAAGATTTTCGATGCGAAAATGAAAAGTTGCATTTTGTCACAATCAAATTTCTCATGAAAACTAAAAATTGTTAACTAAAAACAAGTTTGCTTATCTTGCATGTCTCAAACATAAGTTACTGAAAGTCAAATTTGTGTTTTAAGAACTAAAACCATTCAAGATTTGTGTTTTTAAAGTACTGTAACATTGTTGATCACTTGAAATCAGATTTTATGTCCCAAGATCCGAAATTAGTTGCTCAAAGCCAAAGTTTTGTGTCTCAGAAAACAATATAGCCACTAAAAGTCGGGTATTGTATCAATAACGCCAAACTTAGTCACTTGAAGTCAGATTTTCTGCCTCCAAGACAGAAATTATTTGCTAGAACTCAAATTATGTGTCTCAAGATCATGTTTTACCGATTGAAAGTCAGATTTTGGGTCTGAAAAACCAAAAACATTTACTCCAGTAAAGATTAGTGTTTGTAGAACCAAACTTTACCACTTTAAAGTCAGATTTTCTGCCTCAAATACAGAAATTAGTTGCTTGAACTCAGATTATGTGTCTTGAGAACTAAATTTTGCCAGTGTGTAAGATTTTGAATCTCAATAATCACAATTGCATGTCTTACAAAACACAAAATCTTTCACTTGAAGTCAAATTTCCCATTTCAAACTTAACATAACTGTCACTGACAGCCAAAAAGTGCGCTTTATAATCCAGGATTGCCAAATCAATCAATCTTTTATCACTCAGCAACTGTGTAATAACTAACCACAGCTTCATAATTCAGTTCTTAAACTTAAAAACAACCCCACCTTTCACAATAACTTAACAAAACCATAAAACTTTTTAAGTTATGATCTCAGAAACACCTTCGATTAAATGTGTCAGTGACTCAATTGAACGATGATCTCAAGTTCAACAATTCAAAATAATGATTTTTGAACTAACCAACTTTGGAAGGAAAAATGTCTTCGTTATTAATTTGCTCTTCTGTCCAATCCATAAGTAGAGACGTATACTGTGGAGCAGGTAAAGGCGTTGGCTTCTTGTAACGATGACCATCAGCCCACAAATACTCAAATCTATCACAACAATAAAACCAAAATCATAACCAAGATTAACATTCAGAAAGAAATGTCAAACAAAATACTTGGGTCCACCACTCATCGTAGGACAACTTTCCTCGGTGCAATAATCGCAAATGGTTCCATAAATAAGATTAATTCTGTTGAAAAAATCCACCACTGTGTAAGAAGAAAGAATTGTTAACTTTTTGTACGTGAAATTGATGGTTTCTCAGTGAAATTTGAATGTACAGTAGTTTTTGAGGGTTTTTTTTACTTACCGTGAACTGCAACCCAGTCGTGAAAATCTTCCCCAGGAGGAAGACGAACAGCTTGGCGTAGATTTAACCCAGAATTAAGAGATGCTTGTGCTTGTTTATGCAACGAATGTCTCAATGTTCCTGGTTCAAATTTCTTTTTGGGGCGAAATGTCTGGGCGAATTTCAGAAAATTCATATTTTTTTTTTCGGTTGGGTTTATTCACACGAATTATAAATCAATTGGGGAACACGGGGAGTGTTTCAAACTAACGCTAAGTTTTTGGTTAATTAACAGAGGAAAAGATATTGTTAATACAGAGCGGATATCCTGCGTACTTTTTTAATAGTTAATAATAAACATGTTGTACTTTTACCTTTCCCTTCTGAAAGAATTCGATGAAATTCAACGCCATCTTTGTTTATTTGATAATCGTTCGATTTTTTTTTTGATTTGTATGCAGTGTCTCCCTGGTTTTGATTTCCACGACAACGTCACTCAATTAGATAATAATTAACGGCACTAATAATCACCAAATAATAATTAGCAGTAAATAATTAAATTTTAAACAAAATTATTAACAGCAAAAACTCAAAGAAATAAAACGCGTATTACAAAAATAAACATTACATCATCGACCATAAAGCAAAAAATTCGCAACCTTGCCCTAGCGTGTATACGTAATTGACCTTACGTTTACGTGACAATAGACTTCCTTAAATTCACTACGTATAGATTGCTACTATTCGCACGTCCATTTAAATGCAGGCGTATAAAAGCAGCACATTTCTTAATACATTTCAATAGGAATACCAGCGCTGTTTTTAGACGCGCATCATAAATCCCATTCAAAACTGCATTACATGAAAAAAATTTCCCAGCTTGAATAAAAGGGAAATTTTATTATTGACATTTAGTTCGGTGGAAATTTTTTTAATTAATTCAACGTTATATTGCGTGGGATGATGATGATGGAAAAATGAACAAGAAAGAATAAGCAGAATGTAAGGTAAGCTAAAAATAAATGTTGCCTGCAGATTTTCAATGGTAAATAAAACGTCAGCGTTTTTTTCTCTCGTTCTAACGTTTCTCGCGCATATGTTTGACCTACTTGTGTGTTTATTTGACGTTTTTCTTGCTTTTGTAGTCTCAGATAATGGAGGAATGAATCAACAATAAAGATTTTCAATTTTCTTTTTATTTTGTGAAAATGTCGGAGGAGAATCTAAGCGTCGATGAAACGAGCAGCGACGAGCTTCTCGGGCGACCGATGGAGCGTTGGGCGCCCGTGGGAGCAAACGACGGCGACGACGAAGTCTTCGACGATCACTGCGATTTTCACCAATTTACGTAAATATTTACATCATTTATCAACTTCAAATCCCCCAAAATCAATTGTTGACATCCTTAAGTATATGTCATGATAATTATTTGATGAATTAACTGCCTAATTGTTGCGTGAGAATGTGAAAACGCCGATCAGCTGTTAAGCGTTGACTTAAACGTTGAACGTGCAGCGTTGAAATTCAATGGAAAAGCGCGTTTTCTTGATTTTTCTTGATTTCTTTTGACTAATTTTTGTGTCTTAATTAATTTCAGAAGTGAAAGTGAGAAGTTGAGGCATTTGGAAGAAGATCAGGAGCAACTAAACTCATCTTTATTGGCGTTAACTTCCCATTTTGCCCAAGTTCAATTTCGTCTTAAGCAAATTGTCGATGCTTCAGCTGATGAAAAAGAGGCAAATTGTTGTCTTTTTTTAAGAAATTTAGTTAAGAAACTTTAAGTGTCATTTTGATTTGTTAGACTTTGCTGAAAGATTTGGAGGAATTTGCATTTCGAGGAATTCCTGACACAAGAGTTTACAGATTGTCGACAAGTGAGACCAAGAATTTGGTAAAACCATTTCTTAAGATTTAATGTCTATTTTTAATTTGATAATTTTACTAAAAATGGGTTTTTATAGTCTGAACATGACCATGAACTTATTATTCAAGCGCAAAGAGACAAACAAAAGGAGCTCATTGAGCAGTTGAAGAATCAGCTGGAAGAACTGGAAACTTACGCTTTTGAAGTAAAAACATTTTGCCTAAATTTCATTAAGAAAATTCAATGTTGGGATATTTAAAATCTCTCATTCACTTCCATACTAAAATTATACGATGAACTTGTATGGCAAAATCCTTTCATAGACTTTTATGCCAAAAATGCTTTCATATTTCACATGCTAAAATTCCTTCTCATAGACTTCAATGCTAAAATTTTCCCATAGACTTACATTTTGACGCCTTGAGAATTTTTTTAAATTTTAGAACCATTTTATAGCTGTTTGTGACGTCGTTCTGTTTACGTTTCCATGGAAACGTTCGAAATAATTTCACTTTCATTGGTGATATCACTCTTTAAATTTTTAAAAACGTTCTAAATAACTTTACTTCAATCGGTGACGTTATTTTGTTTAAATTTTTAAAAAACGTTCTAAATACTTTTGCATGCATTTCATTGCTAAAATTCCTTCTCATAGACTTCAATGTTAAAATTCCTTCTCATAGACTTCAATGCTTAAAATTCCTTCTCATAGACTTCAATGCTACAATTCCTTCTCATAGACTTCAATGCTAAAATTCCTTCTCATAGACTT
>JAAFCF010005748.1:15663206-15673485 GCA_013389785.1 Helicorthomorpha holstii | reverse complement strand
AAGTCTCTTAACCTAAGTCTCTTAACCTAAGTCTCTTAACCTAAGTCTCTTAACCTAAGTCTCTTAACCTAAGTCTCTTAACCTAAGTCTCTTAACCTAAGTCTCTTAACCTAAGTCTCTTAACCTAAGTCTCTTAACCTAAGTCGCTTAACCTAAGTCTCTTAACCTAAGTCGCTTAACCTAAGTCTCTTAACCTAAGTCTCTTAACCTAAGTCTCTTAACCTAAGTCTCTTAACCTAAGTCGCTTAACCTAAGTCTCTTAACCTAAGTCGCTTAACCTAAGTTTCTTAACCTAAGTCTCTTAACCTAAGTCTCTTAACCTAAGTCGCTTAACCTAAGTCTCTTAACCTAAGTCGCCCAACTTTATTAGCTCATCTTAAGTCTCTCATTACTTTAAACTGGCAGGTCTTTTTAAATTTATTTTTGATCCATTTTAGGGTGTCTATGCTTAGTTTTTGGGGACTTTTATATTAAAACTAAAGTCTCAAAATAATAATTATAGTATTTTATTTATTTTTAATACAGGATTTAAAATAAAAACATTTTTTAAATTAATTAATTTAATTTATTTGACATATTTGAATTTCATAAACTTTTCAACAGTAGAAACATGACATAAAATAACAAATCCACTTTTAAATCAAACTTTAAACATGTAAAAACAATATTAAAAACTTCAAACTTTAGTAACACTCCATAAAAGTCTTTCTTTTGTAGAAAGGTAATATATTATGTAACCAAATATTTAAATAATTAGTCAAAACACATACCATAGTTTACACAAGCAATTGTACCAATGGACTGCATAACAATTAGTACATAACTTTTATTAATTAAACTTTGACATAATTAATAATGATTAAACTTTTAATTAATTTTAATTATTTTAAAAACAACAAAATAATAATAATAAACACCAGCATTTTTCCATCAAATCAATCAATATGTTTCAAAAATTAATTATTATTTTCATTTAATAATTCTTCGAATCTTTGGAAATTTGAAAATGCAACAAGGTTGAAACCCCCATTCTAACTAGAATTTAACAACCTTAACTATCATTTAAGTTTAAATTAGTGAATATAAAAATATTTTTAAGTTTACAATTTTAATCAATAATTTATACCATTTTCTCATAATTTCATCCCCAGTTTTATAATTTTAATATCTTATAACAATAAAAATAAATTTGTAAGATTATTTTATTTATCATATTTTAACTATATTTTCGGATAGTATATAATTAGTCATTTGAAATTAATTATTAAAGTTGCTTATAATAATTGTTAATTTTTACTAAATCTTAAACTAAAAATAAATGTTCATATTAAAAGCATTATGAAATACATTTAATTTATTTAATAACACCTATGTTAGTTCAGGAAGGTCAAAAGCCATGAGTCCATGACTTTTTAAGCCAATGACCATCTCCAACTTTTTTGACTTTTTACTGAACTTGCACTTCCTATTCTACTTCTTTGTCTATGGACAACATCATTTCCTGTATTTTCACAAACTTCAGTAAATACTTTGTGTAACCTCATTCTAGCACATTTTGCTATTACATTTCGCTCCCAATGTGGAACACCATCCACCACCACTTCTTTATTAACAAACATTGTAATCAACAAGACAAATTTGTAGCTGTCATAATTGGAACACAAACTCTGGAGCATTTCACATGCTTCTTCACCAAGTTCTTCAACATTAATATTTGCAACTGGTAAATATGTAGCTGGGATCTCTAACCTTTCAAACCCATGACGAATAAATTTCAGACCTGCTTTTGTATTTGGCAATGTAATCCTTACATAACCTTGGCCCATCTTCTTCACACCCTCCAGAGCCAATTTTGAAAAATGGAAAAGGGCACCTTCACTTTCCCTGGCAAAGGCTAGGGCTTGCTTGCAAACATTTCGGCTTCGCTCGTGCAAGCATTGGGCCCTATGTCGCTCTTTATCGTCTTTTCGACAGCGGTGACTGCAATAATATGTGTAGCAGTTGCTACAAGTCTTAAAATGGGTTCGGGCATCTCGCAGCTCTGATGAATGTTTGCAGCCAATTTTGTGACATTTGACAATGACCGATTCGTCTAATAGGTCTGATCGAACATTGCGCCGAGCCATTCGCTGCTCATCAGTAGGTTCTCGCATATGAACAACTGACATGGAATCAAAATCTTCAATGGATGTGTCATTTGCATTGCCAGTTCCACGTGGTTGAAGGTCAATATGATGTACAATTGTGCCCATCGACATGTCTGTTGAATATTCACGGGAAAGTAAACGTGGGAGCAGGTCATCAGTTGCACAACTGTCAAAACTCTGATTTAAAGTTTCAGTCAGTGATGACTGGGTGTTGACAGAATGGAATGGACCATGTCCTGTTAAGGAGGATGATGAATCATTGACTGGTACTACTGTGAACCTATTTTCAAAAACATGATCTGATTTCAAAAGTATAATTCCATTATTAATATCCTCATTAACAACATCAGTTGCAGAAATATGTTTTTGTGATGTTTCCAGATTTTGGGGTGTTTCCAGGTCATTTTGTGATGTTTCTAAATGACTTTGTATTGTTTGTGGGTAACTTTGTGATCTTTCCAGATGTTTTAGAGCTGTTTGTGATGCTTTCAGATGATTTTCAGCTGTTTCTGATGTTTCCAGGTGACTTTGAGGGGTTTTCTGATAACTATGTAATGTTTCTAGATGACTTTGTGATGTTTCCAGATGTTTTTGGCCTACTTGGGGTATTTCAAAATCTTCATTTATTATATCAGAATGTTGCCCAGTTGTTTCAAAATATTTCTTTGATAATACTGTCAGGTTTTGTGTAGTTTCTAAGCAATTTGGTGATGTTACCAGTTGATTTTGTGGAGTCACCATTTGATTTTCCAAGTGATTTTGTGATGTTTCCAAGTGGTTTTGCGATGTTTTAAAATGGTTTTGTGATGTTTCCAAGTGGTTTTGTGATGTTTCCAAGTGGTTTTGTAATGTTTCCAAGCGGTTTTGTGATGTTTTCAAATGGTTTGATGATGTTTCTAGGTGTCTTTGTGATGTTTCCAGATGTTTTAGAGCTGTTTGTGATGCTTTCAGATGATTTTCAGCTGTTTCTGATGTTTCCAGGCGACTTTTAGGTGTTTCCTGGTAACTATGTAATGTTTCTAAGTGACTTTGTGATGTTTCCAAATGTTTTTGAGATGTTTGTGGGGTTTCAGTGTCTCCATCTAGCCTCTCAGAATCTGGCTCAGTTGTTTTATAATGTTTATTTGGTAATTCTGGTAAATTTTGCAATGGTTCAGAGTGATTTACTGTTACTTCTGATAAATTACTAAGTCCATTACTGGTCTCTGAGAGGTTTTGTGATGCTTTCCATTTCTTTGGCATTGTTTCAGGATACTTGTACGGTGTGTCAGAGTTTTCTTTTAATTTTTCATCAAGTACATTGTCACTATTAGTGTTTTCATTGGAAACCTTCAGCATCACTGATGTATTGTATATGTCATCACTTACTTCTTTAATAATAGCTTCTATGTCAATTTGGCACTTTGGTTCTGAATATACAATTGCTTCAACTACTAAGGAATCATTTTCACTTTGGACAGGTTCACCATTGACAGTTTTCAATGAGGTTTCTGCTGATTTATTAACAACTTTATCTTTGGCTTTTAATACCATTTGCAAACCATTAGACATTTGCCCATTGTGTTTTGAAGAACTATAATCACTTTGCCATTTTGAAGATGTTTCAATGGATTTACTAGATGTACGCCTAACTTTACGAGACACCCTTGCAGTTTCAGATGGAATTTCAGCTTCTGATTTCAAGTCAACTGATGCTATTGAGGAATCATAAGTTGTTGTTTCCTCAGTGGAAGAATTTTCAGATAAACTATTTTGAATGTCAATTTCTTTAATTGATGCTTTTGACAATACTGGTGAATCATACAAAAGGTCATCACCAACATCATCTTTTGCTTCAGAGGTTAAAATGGTTGCTTCAGGGTTAATTTTATGGTTACCATTAGCTAAGTCTTTTGTGATATCTTTGCTACTTTGATGTATTTCTGCGCTATTGAGCGGCTCATCGGCTGCAATAGGCCTAAACACATTGTGATTTGTAATTTTTGGTGATTTTGCTGGTGTCGAGCCTTCGTTTAGCAATATTAGAGTTCGTGTCTTTCCAGTTAAGCTTTCTTCTGGCGGCTGACTAGGTGAAAGGACATTGTCTTTATGAAAAGTAGTGATAAATGTAGTGGTTGTTACTGGAGTAGCTGCGGGCCGGCTTGGCGATAAACTTCCGCTTCCAAAGAGCGAACTGCCGCTGCTTGTGGTGTATGAAACTGTTTGGACTGTTGAAACTCTTAAGGGCAAAAACATGCGATTTTCCATTGGAAAAGAAATTGAAGATTGGTTCGAAGATACTGAGATGCTATCGGTTGGAATTTCGATGATTTCGGCAACTCTTCCATCGGTTTTTGTAACCGTAGTTGTCATTGCTTTCAGGCAGGTTAAAGGGGAAGTTGATGGTGGATAAATGGGAAACTTTGATGATGACTCTTCTGATTCTTCATAGGAACCATTTTCAGCTTCATTTCCATCTTCATTGTCATATTCGTCATTTGAGCCCATGTCACGCTCTCTCGAAGCTTTAGGAGGATCATCACCCAGAGATTTGGTTAAGTCAATTGATGGACTTTTCAATGGATGTTTTGACTCCTGGGTGGTTGAATGGATTACAGGAAGTCCCAATGCATTAGCAGTTGTGCTGTCAATCATGCTGAGATCATAGATAATTGGTTGAAACTCGTTTGCAGATGAAGTGGATGATTTTGCTGATTGAAGATGGATATCTTTCCAGATGGAGTGTTGTGCAATTTCACTTGAAATCTCATCAACATCATTATTTTCCCATTCAGACTGGATTTCATTAAGGCCTATACAAAACAAATTAAATGTTAGAATTTTGACATTATTGATGATTTGCCCTTGATTAGTTGTAAATGAATGCAAATACAGTAATCACGTATTGGCAATGTAATTTTTTTTAACTTTGTACAACTTTAAAAAACTTTTTGATACTTTTTTTTAATTTTTTAAACTTTTTTTAAACTTTTTATAAACATTTGTGCACTTTTACAAAATTTTATGAAATTTTGACAACTTTTACAAGATTTTACAGACTTTCTTAAAAGCTTATAATGTTTTTTGAATTTTTTTTATTTATTGAACATTTATTTGATTCAATGAACTTTTTCTTAAAAAATATTTTTCATTTTTATAAGATTATGTGAAACTTTGTTAGATATTATTAATTTTCTTAAATTTTACAATAGTTTGTACACTTTTATATGATAATTTTAAATTTTTATACGATTTTTTGAACTTTATAATTTTTATGAACTTTTTTTTTTAAACATTTTAAACTTTTATATGAGTTTTTTATAAATTTTTATTTTTAAATATTTAAACTTTTATACGATTTTATTTTGTAGATTTTTATAAACTTAGCAAAACAATTTCAAATATTATTTTTCTTTTATAGTATTATTAATCCTAAAATAAATTTTTATTAAAAAAAATTCTAATTTTTTATTCTATTTGTTGGTTTTGGCGCGGTTATTACACTATTATTATTATCATCGTAATTTTGTAAACATGAGAATCAATAAAAAGCCAAAAATATTATAAAGAACAATTTTTTTTTTCAATTTTGTAATTGGTTGTTTCATAATTTATTATCAGAAATTGCACTTCCTGTGTGACATTGATGATCAGCACTTCAAAGTCTAAACAAAGACTGTTTAATCAGCGATAAAAGGTGTTTGTGTTTACTTGGGAATTGGAATTACAGTGCTGTATTACTTTATCAAATGTGATAGCATAGTTTAATCAAAAAAATGCTTTATATTAATGACGTCAATGACTCTAATAATCTCTCAATGTCAGTCATAAATAAACAAAACAAAATCATATGAATCAATATGCAGTATGCCGGGTACTTTTCTAAATTGGAACAGTTTTTCTTCTCATTTCAAAAAAAAAAAAAAAAAATTTTAAACTGCCAATAAAGAAACGAGATTAATTATCATTGGAACAAATGTGATTCTGTCTCGTTTATTTATTAGATTTTGTTTTTATTTTTGTGATGATAATAAAATAAGAGACAAATTGCAATTATAAGAAATGAGAAATGGTCTCGTTTATTTATTTTTTACTTATTTTTCTCATTGTAAGAAAGAAACGAGACAAATTACTGTTAGAACTTATTCGAATTTGTCTCGTTTTATTTCATTCTCAATGTAAAACACAAGAAACGAGACAAATCACCATTGGAACTCACGAGAGTTAGTCTCGTTTATTTTCTAATACTTTTCATTTAAATAAAGAAGCGAGACTAACTTTCATGAATTCCAATTGCGATTTGTCTCGTTTATTTATTTTTTTTTAATTTTTCTAATTTTAAGAAAGAAACGAGACAAATCGCCATTGGAATTCATGAGAATCAGTCTCATTTTATTTCATTCTTATTGTAAAACAAGAAACAAGACAAATCATCATTGAAACACATGTGAATTAGTCTCGTTTTCTTTATATTTTTTATTTTAAGAAAGAAACGAGACAAAGTACCATTGGAACTCACAAGAATTAGTCTCGTTTATTTATTTTTTCTTATTCTTCTTATTTTTAAGGAAGAAACGAGACAAATCACTATTAGAACTCATGAAAATGTGTCTTGTAAATTTTTTTTAACTTTATTCTCTTAAATATTGATGATAAAAAAACAAATGAGACAAATCTCCATTAGAACGAATGCTTTTCAGTCTCGTTTAATTATTCAACCATATTTTTCTCATTGTTAAGAAAGAAACGGGACAAATTGCCATCGTAACTAATTCAATTAATTCCCGTTTCTATTTATTTGTTACTATTTTTTATTTTTTTTAAAAAACAACCAGTGTTCCAATTACTAAAATCACCTGGCATATGAAACAATACAGTGTTCAGTGTATGTACAAGGTCTCATACAAAATTAATACTAAAATTGATTTTTTCAATGTTGTTTTGTCTCAGACACCGAATATCCAATTAAGGTTTCACATTTGCCATTTACGAAACCCAATTTAAACCAACCTTTGAATTTACATTTCCCAAACAAACAAACAAAACAATTACCTTTATAAAACAGTCGTGGAAAAGTGGTGCCACTAATCTGTGTGGTGACCCAAGGCGGCGCAAACTTATTCCCAGCAATATTTACAAAAGCACTTGACTTCATGGTTAAATCTGTCACATTTTCCTTAACTGTTTCCGGTGTTTGCTTGTCTAAATTCACGTGTTCTTGTCTCGCTGATTTAGGTATCACATCAATCACTTCCGGTTTAGTAGAAATGAACCTCCTACTAATGTCTATTTCATGACTATCACTCATCATTCTGCCTATTTCCTCCACTGCTGAACTCACTTTGTCTCCAGCAGAACCAAAACCAGAACTTCCACCTCCACCACCACCGGAAGTCTGCTGCTGCTCATAATTACCCGACATTAGACTCGACAACTGTTCGTCAAAATTTGACGATGATGACCGAATAGCGTTACCTCCGCCTCCTCCTCCACTTCCGGGCTTGTTAAAAATTCCAGGATGAATTCCAAACTTCATGGCAAAATATCCAGGACCATGTGACAACCTCTCTTCCGGTGCCCAATAAAAGTTACTCGAGTTCACGTAACTGTGGTCGTAACTCTTAATATCGTCTTCGTTTTCGACCGCGTAGTCTCTCGCCAGCCGCTCGGACGATCTCCAACCCGTGTAAGGCCGGGAATAATTAAACCCACCCAAACTTACAAATGGTGACGTGCATCTGGACTGGTCAGGTGGCGTGGGTGACGATGGATACTGAAAATATTGGGCCTCGTCCTTCGATGTTCGACGACTAAACGTAAACGGTGACGACACAGAGTTGGGTGACGTCGGCGTGCATGTGTAATAATTGCTGGAACGCATTGTGGGCGTGGCCATGCTTTTTCTGGATATTGCTCCAGGTGTTGATGGCCTTGTGATGACCGGCAAACTGGATGTTGATGTGCTTCTCTGTCTCAACTCAGTCCATCTTGGATATCCAGCTTTTTTTCCAGCACCAAACAGACGCTCTCTGCTGCCATGGCGACTTAATGATGAATTTTTAAACCAATCAGGTAAATCCAGCTTTTGTAGTGACCTATTGATACTTAATTCGTGCTCTGATGGTGTCCTTATGAGTCCATTTTCAGTGCTGGATGGAATCAGAGGCAAACTGCCAGCGTCATCCATCATGTTGTTGTTTTATTATTAGTGAAACGTCTGGGCTACTGGAATTATTGATCCACTGGCACTGGCGTATCCATCGTTTACGTTCTCTCAATGGCGAATGTCTGTTTGGAAAATTTTATCAAGGATTCGTGAAAAGCTCAATGAGAGCTGAATTATGCTCAATGGAAGCGCCGTTTATCTGATGCTAAAAATCGATATCAGCTGATAATTTTATTTTTTTGACAATAATAAAATGTTATTAACAACTGCATTGATATCTGATTGATTGTGGAATTAAAGAGATTAAAGGTTAAAGGTTAAGGCGTTCAAATCCATTCTTTTAATAAAGGATGTGACGAAATATCTATTATGCAACGTGATTTTCTCCTTTTTTTACAACACAAAAAACAACTGAGACTAAATATCAATAGTTTCAATGGCGATTTGTCTCATTTCTTTTTTGATAAATAAATAATTAGTTTGAGACATTAATTAACAGTATTAAATTGAAGGATACATTGTCTTTGACAAGAGTTTATGTAAAAATTAATATTTTTTAATTTTATGCGCATTAACACATCTTTACATTGCAACCGGAAGTGCCTAAAATCATTTTTAGTGTGTTTTTCGTTTATAACTTTGAAACATTTATAGACTATAGATTTATATTACGTCAACACATACAAAAACTGAAAATACATTCCTGATTGAATACCGGTATTTATTTTTGAACTTATTAGGCAAAATCAATTTGCACTATTAAAAAACATTGCTAAATATGATTAAAAATTGAGTAAAAAAATTAACGAGGAATGTTGATGCAATATTCAGGTTGATAGCTGAAGTAATTGCAAGTTGGTGACGTCACATAAGGCTCTAAAACCTCTCTGGCATTTGTGTTATTGACCATTGGTCTGTAAAACATGAAATCTAAAACCCAAAAGTAAGTCATCAAACCTTTTAATTAATTAAAACAAACTAAATTTAAATTACCATTGTAGTTGGAAGTGGCACAGAAGTAATTGGCCATGTAACCACCAGGTTGAATATCCAAAACAGCCATAATTCGTCCTCGTAAATTCAATGCTAAAAGACAAGACAAAGAGGCAATTTGTTTTGTGTCCAATGGACCAATTGATAAAAGTGTGGGTGTGTCTTACGTGGGTCATAGACGTGGAAAACGCCTGGAGCAATTGTATCAACTCGAAGAAGCGCTACATCCGGCAATCTAACTCTGCAATAAGCTTATTAATTTATTTATGTATTTAGCTGAGGTTTTAGGAGAAAGTTACGTGTCATATGCAACGGTCAATTGCAATTGTCCACCGTCAACTCCATTGGGAATTGCATTGGGAATTCTTGAGTATTTCAACTGCGCACATCGGTATGGACGTCCTGTGTAAATTTCTATTCGACAATTGGCTTGTAGATAAAATGGACCATTGTCTATTAGCTACAGTAAGTAAAATATTGGTTAGTTAACTATACTGTAGATGGTTATGTTCAAATGTTTGTGATTTGTAATTGAAGGCATGGTGTGGTTTCGATGGTCGCAATGGAAATGGTGGTTATGTGGTACATTGTTGGGTTTAAATTAGTTATGATTGTTATTAAGAAATAACAATAAAGGCAAATTTTGTGTTTTTCAAAATTAGACTTTGCAAAAAGAAAATTACATTTTTTTAAAAGAATCAATTTTTGCAAAAAGAAATCAAAACTTAAAAAAAAAATTCTCAAAAAAAAATAAATGAATTTCAATAAAAAAGCAAAATTTTGATAAAATTTCATTAAAACTGTTAAAAGAATCCATTTTTTCCACAAAAAGATTAAAAGAAAAATAAATTTTTAAAAAGAAAATTAAATAAAATATTTCAGCAAAGAAAAATAAATAAAACATTAAAAAAACAATTAAAATATTTAAAAGAATTAAAAAAAAATAAAAGATTAAAAAAAAAATTAAAATTAAAAAAAAATAAAAGATTAAAAA
>JAAFCF010005748.1:15608266-15648967 GCA_013389785.1 Helicorthomorpha holstii | reverse complement strand
TGAATTACATTGGCTTCAATGACGATTTGTCTCATTTCTTTATTTTTCTTAAAGTGATGAGACTGAGTTACATTGGTTTCAATGAAGATTTGTCTTGTTTCTTTATTTTTCTTAAAGTAATGAGACTAAGTTACATTGGTTTCAATGACGATTTGTCTCGTTTATTTATTTTTTTTAAAGTGATGAGACTGAGTTGCATTGACTTCAGTGACGATTTGTCTCGTTTCTTTACTTTTATTAAATTGATGAGACTGAGTTGCATTGGTTTCAATGACGATTTGTCTCATTTATTTATTTTTTTTAAGTGATGAGACTAAATTACATTAGTTTAAACGACGATTTGTCTCATTATTTAATTGATAATGTAGTGAAGTTAAGAAGTTGTCTGATTTTTTTAAAAATTTTAATATTGAAATATCGAAATATCGTTTACTGCATTGAAATTATTGACTTTTGAATTGGTAGATTTGCCTGATCTGTTCAGTTGGCTACCACACGTTCAGCTGCCAATCAGAAGAAGCCTATTGCAATTGGCTGTTCCTGGATATTTTAGGCATTTGCATCAGCCTGACTTTCATCTTTGTTTCCGGCATCCATTTTGCCTTCTACTGCTACCCCGTGTATCGCTCAGTCTACACCGCTTCAGTGTTGAGCCTTGTGATTCTGTTAATAACAACGATGATTCATCCAAACTACAAAACAGACGACTATTTCAACCTGCGATTGGCTCTGTTCACCTGCTGGGTCATGTATGGGGTCATCCCAGTCGCTCACTGGGTTTATCTCAAAGGAGGCATAGACGTGCTCATCATCAGGGTAATTTAACCATTTTTTTTCAATCTAATGTATCAATTTTTAATATTATTGATTTCCACAGCTGATTTTTCCAAGGATTGTCATCACCTATCTAATAGCTGGATTCGCTTTTGTAATTTATTTAACCAAATTTCCAGAAAGATTATGGCCAGGTAAAGTGTATAAGTGAACGATATTCCGATATATCGATCATTGATATGTTGAATGTGGTCGATATAGTCAAATATCGAACTGGAATTTGAATTTCAATATTTAGATTTTCAAATTTAAAGACAAATTAGTAGCTCAGTAGGAAAAAACTCAGCTTCAAATTAAATAATGAGACAAATCATCATTGAAATTAATGCAACTCAGTCTCATCACTTTTAGAAAAAAATAAGAAATGAGACAAATCGTCATTGTAGCCAATGCAACTCAGTCTCATCATTTTTTAAAAAATAAAGAAATGAGACAAATTTATATCTAGAACAATGCAATTTAGTCTCGTTTATTTATTGGTAGAAAAAAAGTTGAAATTTTCTTATGCAGATGACGTCGGAGCATATATTAAATAATGAGACAAATCGTCATTGAAGTCAATGAAACTCAGTTTCATCACTTTAAGAAAAATAAAGAAACGAGACTAATCGTCATTGAAACTAATGCAAATCAGTCTCATCACTTTAAGAAAAATAAAGAAACGAGACAAATCGTCATTGAAGCCAATGCAACTCAGTCTCATCACTTTAAGAAAAATAAAGAAACGAGACAAATCGTCATTGAAACCAATGCAACTCACTCTCATCACTTTTTGAAAAAATAAAGAAATGAGACAAATCGTCATTGAAATGAATGCAACTCAGTCTCATTACTTTCAAAAAAATAAAAAATACGAGACAAATCGTCATTGAAGCCAATGTAACTCAGTCTCATCACTTTAAGAAAAATAAAGTAATAAGACAAATCGTCATTGAAACCAATGCAAATCAGTCTCATCACTTTTTGAAAAATTAAAAAACGAGACAAATTTATATTTAGAACAATGTAATTTAGTCTCATTTCTTTATTGATGGAATAGAAATTGCAAATTTCCTAATGTAGTTGACATCAGAGCACGTATGATTTAGAAAAATATTAAAAATATCGATACACTGAAAATATCAAATTATTGGAAGTATCGAAAATATTAAATATTGGAAAAATTGATGGAAATTTGAAGTATTGAAAATCGAAAAGCTAAAATACGTTGAGTAAACGTTGTCCAATATTGCTCAGCCCTGTTAAACTGACATGAAAAAGCACTTTGCAACCAATGCTAATTTAGTCTTATTGTATTTAAATAGGCAAAGTGGACTATATTGGCTCAAGTCATCAATGGTGGCATCTGCTAGTCGTCTGTGCCTTCTACTGGTGGTACAACACTGGACTTTTGTTTTTCAAATACAGAAAATTAGACAAATGTTATTAACATTAACATTAGGACAACTTGTACCATTAATTTTCTAATGGAGATGAAAAAGTCACTAAATTAATTAATCTAATTCACTTTAATAAAAACAAAACCCCAAAACATTCAATTGCTCGACTGTTCATTCGCAATCAAAACATTTTTCTCAATTCAACTCCCAAAATTTTATTTAATTTACAGGCAATTTTAAAACCATTTTGACTATTTTTTTTAGTTAAGTTTATAATTTAGTTTAAATTAATTATTAACAACATTACATTCGTTGTCAATGTTGATGTTATCAACTGCATAAAACACAGTTTTGTCATCGTTGCTTCCACTTTCAAGCAAACCAATAACTTCCAACTGAAATAATTACCAACCAATTAATTAGCTTATTTCAATTACCATTTATAGTTTTCTACACTTGTATGTAAAAGGAAAAGAGAGAAAAAGGGACAATTGGTACTTACATAGCCATCACATTTGTCGTCTGGATAACAGCAATTGCCATGAAGTGATGCACAGCCAATGGACACTTCGTTCCAGCAGCCAAATGTGTCTGAAATGAACTCTAGAATGGTGGACACGCCATCAGCTGATCTTCTAAACTGCAAAGTGAGAGGATGTTGTTCGTCTGTGTTGTTCACGTAGAAACTTCCGGTGAAAATAGTTGAAGTGGTGGCTGTTAACAAGCCGGTTCGGAGGGAAACTTGGCCTGCGTGAACGTTGGAGTTTTGGTACCACAAGTAGTTTCCATCTGAAAGTGCATTGGATTTAGTTTTTAAACAATTTCAAAGTTTTAAAATAATAATTTTTTTACTAAAAACCAATCTTTTTACTGGAAATGCTAATATTTTGTCTGAAAAGACTAGATTTGCGTCTAAAACATTAATAAAGACTAATTCATTCACTAATTTTTCATTTAAAAGACTAATTTTGCTAATAAAATGTCTAGTCTTTTAACTAAAAAGACAAATTTTCTACTGAAAAAGCTAAAACTAAACATTTTGCTACTGAAACAACTAATTTTGCTACAAAAACTACTAATTTTTCCTCAAAAACCATTAATTTTGCTACAAAAACTACTAATTTGGCTACAAAAACTACTAATTTGGCTACAAAAATCATTAATTTTGCTACAAAAACCGCTGATTTTGCTACAAAAAATACTTTTGCTGCAAAAACCACTAATTTTTCTACAAAAATCACTAATTTTGCCACAAAAACTACTAATTTTTCCACAAAAACCACTATTTTGGCTACAAAAACTATTAATTTTGCTACAAAAACCACTGATTTTGCTACAAAAAATAATTTTGCTGCAAAAACCACTAATTTTTCTACAAAAACAACTAATTTTGCCACAAAAACCATAAATTTTGCTACAAAAACCACTGATTTTGCTGCAAAAAACCACTAATTTTTCTACAAAAACAACTAATTGTTCCACAAAATCCGCTAATTTTGCTACAAGAACCACTAATTTTTCCACAAAAACTAACTAATTTTGCTACAAAAAATATTTTTGCTACAGGAATGACTAATTTTGCTACTAAAAAAGCTAATTTTGCTACTAAAAAGTTAATTTTGCTTCTGAAAAGACCAGATGTTACTACTGAAAAGACTAATCTTTCAACTAAAAAGGCTAAATTTGTTACTAAAGACTAATTTTCCATCTAAATAGACCAAATTTGACACTAAAAAAACTAATTTTACAACTAAAAGTTCATTGTCTTAGTTTTTAGAGAATTTCTTAAGTAAAGTTAGAAACCTGAAGTGAAACTTGGATTGCCAGACGTGTCAGGCTGTGAAATTCCAGACCATTTCCAGGTTCCAGAACTGTCAGTGTTGATTATTCCGCAAATATCAGCATCATTGAATTGGCAGCACTTTGATGAATCAACTATAAGATAAGAAATAATCAGCATAGTTCAACTTTTGAACTGAATTTAGAGTTCCTGAAGTGAATCTCCTTACCGCATCCGTCGTTGACTTCAATATTGTCAACTGCAAATAAAAGTTGTCCTGGTCCAATTGAAGCTTCAACCACCAACTGTCCTTGACAAGGATACGAAGTGCAACAAGCTGAACCACAAGTGACATTTAATTTATTCCATTGGCCTTGTGTATTTCCAATGATCGACAAGTATGTAATGTGATTTTCATTGGTTTGTCTGAAGTAGATAATGATGGTGTTAGTGACGTCAGGAGGACTGCTGTCTGCGTAGTAATTTAAAGCAAAAGTAGTTGTTGGTAAAACACCAATGATGACAGGTGATCTGATTTTTCCAGCATCATTCTGCTGGTTCCATGCATATTGGCTGTCTGAAAAGTAAAATAAAACCAAAAACTGTAGATTAGCCAGTTTTAAAAACGTTTCTACAATTACCAAAAGCTTTATTTTACCATAGTGGAAGGCAGAAGTGTTGGAGAAATCAGGCAATTTATCACCAGACAATTGCCAACCAGTGATGTCCCAGTTTGGACAACCGGTTTCAAAGCTGCAACAAAATTTGGAAGATGGTGGTGGAGGTGGAAGAGTTGTTGGTGCTGGAGATGTTTCTGGTTCTTGAGTTGTGTCTGGTTCATCTGTGGGATTAACAGTTTCTCCTGTGGGTGAATCAGTTGGATTATCAGTAACTCCAGTTGGAATGACTGTTTCTCCAGTTGGATTTTCAGTCTCTCCAGTTGGATTTTCAGTCTCTCCTGTTGGATTAACTGTTTCTCCAGTTGGGTTATCAGTCTCTCCTGATGGGACACCTGTTGTTTCAGCATCTGTAACTGTTACTGGAGCTGCTGTTGTTGGTAGAATTGCTGTTAATTAACAAAAAATTACTTAAGAAGAAGAAGTACATTACATTACATCTACAAGGAAATCATAAAGTAACAATACTTTATCAATGTACTTTATATCTGACACCATCTAATGACTTCTTGAGCTAAACAATTGGTCTTCAAATCAAATCACTTTGTGGTAACAATTACTGTAGGTTACAACAGCTAAGAGTAAGTCAGTCTTTAAATGTCTTATACAAATTTTTGATAACAAAATTTAAGGAAAATTCAGTGGAATCCGTTTAACGCGAACTCGTTTAAACCAAAAACTCGATTAGCACAAAACAACACTGTGGTTCTGAACAAAAGAATAGACATTTCCATGCATTTTTTTTCCTTCTTAACACGAAACAAAAGTCTCTTAACACAAAAAACAAATGTAAATCATGAAAACCAAATCAAAATTCAAAGAAAAGTCAATCAAATTTTTTCAAAGTTGTAAAATTTTTATAAAAACAAATACAAAATCAACACATTTTTTATTTGTTTTTATAAAAAAAAATTAAAATTTCTTTGTTTAAAATAGTAATTCTAATAAGATTTACTCTAAGAAATGTCATTTCAGTGTTTTTGTATGTTTTGTTTAAGACAAAATTCTTTTAACACGAAGAAATACAGTGAATGCTTGTTAACATGAACGCCGTTAAAACGAATTTCTCGTTAACACGAAGCAACGTTGCGGTCCCGAACTACAGTATAGGCTTTCCCATACATTTTTTGTTCGTTAACACGAAGTTAAACCCCTTAACAAGAACTGATTTTACTTCTCCAAATGAAAAATTGCATATTTCGTCAAAGAAAATGTAGAGAAAATCAAAAAAATGTGAGTTTGACTCTAAAAAATGTGAGTTTGACTATAAAAAATGTGAGTTTGACTATAAAAAATGTGAGTTTGACTATAAAAAATGTCAGTTTGACTCAAAAACAGGTCAGTTTGACTCTAAAAAATGTCAGTTTGATTCTAGAAAATGTCAGTTTGACTCTAAAAAATGTCAGTTTGACTCTAGAAAATGTCAGTTTGACTCTAGAAACTGTTAGTTTGATTCTAAAAAATGCCAGTTTGACTCTAAAAATGTCAGTTTGACTCTAAAAAATGTCAGTTTGACTCTAAAAACAAAATGTCATTTTGGCCATTATATATTAGATTTTGCATGTGTTCGTTAACACAAAACCCCGTTAACACGAAGAAAAATCTTGGTCCCGTCGACTTCGTGTTAACGAGAATTCACTGTATTTCGATTCTTATCAGTTTTTTGTTTACTCTAGCTATTGTAACTCTTCTAATCACTAGAAGGCGCCACATATGGATTAAAAATGACCTTTTAATCTCCTTGTAGAATTAAGACAAAAGACAACTCATAAAAAATTATAAGTTTGAGTTTGAAATTCTCACACTTTTCCATCTTAAAAAATGATTAAAAAAGTTTCAACTTACGACATTGGTTGATTTGTACATTGTCAAATGCCAAAAGGTCTCCAGCACTTGCAACCACACCATGAACTCTCAACTACATATTATCAACCAAGAGTTAAGTTCAAAGGTTAATTTCCATTAATTTTAATTGCTAATTACTTTTCCAGTGCATGGATATGTGTTACAACAAAGATTGGCTCCACCACAATATCCTGACAATTGGCTTCTCCACCCAGCGGCTTTTGTCAGCACTAACACAGTGCTTCTTCCTTGATCGTCATCAAAATACAGAGCAATTGGTACATTTCCGTTTTGCACCACCTGGTGGACGTATAAGTCTACAGATATGATGTCACCGTCGTAAATCCTGACGGCTGGTGAGAGATAATCAGCATAGGCGGTTCCTGATGTCAGAGCAGTGTTTTGGAAGAAAGCACTGAAACTGTCTTCAGAAAAGAAAGAAAGAAAATACAATGGAGGTTTTTTTTCATTAAAGATGTGGTGAAAAGAAATGTTTCTTACTGTGTGAAGTGAAATCGGTGATTGAAGTTAGATTAGGAGTGGAAGAGCCAGTCCATTTGAACTGATTAAATGACCAAGCATTTTCCCAATGGCATGAGGAAGCATCATCAAATCCACAGCAGTAAAGGGTCAATTGACCATAGGAAATTCCTAATATGAAAATAAAAAAAAATATTAGACACTCAGTTGTACAGCTGAAACCATTAGATGTGACCACTGAAGGCTGAAAGGACTAATTTAGCTACTCTAATGACTTGATTTTGCTTCGTTAATGTCTACTTTTTTTTTGACTGAATTGACCAGATTTGGCTACTTAAAAACTATATTTTGCTACTTAAAAGACTAATTTTTTCACTGAAGAAACTATACTTTCTTACTAAAAACACTAATTTTCTTACTAAAAACACTAATTTTCTTACTAAAAACACTAATTTTCTTACTAAAAACACTAATTTTCTTACTAAAAACACTCATTTTCTTACTAAAAACACTAATTTTCTTACTAAAACAACGACATTTGCTCCTGAAACGACTAACTTTCTTAATTAAAAGACCATTCACTACTAAAATGACTCATTTTCTTACCTTAACAACAGTTTTTCTACTAAAAAAGGCACCTTTTCCAATTAAAAAAGGTATTTCCTTAACTAATGACTAATTTTCTTTTTCTAAACAACTATATTTGCACCAGAAACTAATTTTCCTACTGGAAAGACTAATTTTCTGGCTGAAGTGACTTAATTTTTCTACTTGGAAGATAAATTTTCCTTAAAAAACGACTCATTTTCTTGCTAAAACGACTCATTTTCTTGCTAAAACGACTCATTTTCTTGCTAAAACTACTAGTTTTTCTACTAAAAAGATCATTTCCTACTAAAAAGTCACATTTTCCAAGAAAATAAACCTTTATTTTCTTAACAAACGACTAAAACAACTAAATTTGTTCCTGAAATAACTAATTTTTTACGGTATAACTACATTTTCTATAAAAATGACTATTTCTGACTGAAAAGTCTATTTTCTAGTAAAAAAAAAAACTAATTTGGCTACTGAACTGGCTAGTTTTCCAACAAAAAAAACTAGATTTTGCAATTAAAAAGTCTAATTCTCCTATAAATCTGACAAGATTTTGCTACTTTGACGGTAATTTTGCCTTTAAAACATAAAATTTAGCTACTAAGACACTAATTTGACTATTGAAATACTAGATTTGGTTAAAATGATCCCCAAAATAGCAACTTAAAACTCTGATATAAAGTTAAAAAATCTTATTGATCTTTTATCCAATAACTAAACAAAATGCAACTCACCAATGGTCAATGATAAAATCACCAATGCACTTGCTAATTTAGCCATCTTTCAATTCCAAAAAAAAATCAAATGATGACAAATCAAATATTAGCACTGTTGATCCACTTTGAAACCAATCAATTGGCCACTTACTCTTTATTATATAACAAATGATAAAAGTATCTTATCCGAATCTAAATATCTTGTCTACGATGATGACTTATCAGCGGGATAGAGAGAAAGAGGGGGGGTGGAGAGGGGAGAGAGGAAAAAAAGTTGTTTTTTATTTTTCAAATATTTAATAAGTGGAAAATTTTTTTTTTAAGTTGTGATCAGTAGCTGATCAGTCATTGATTTGATTGGCATTTTATTTCTTATCTCAATTGTTAACTGTTGTTGAGTTGCCAATCAATCAAAAACAATCTATAAAACTTCTGAGAAAAACTACACGCGACACAAAATGTGTTAACGCTGTTGCCATTGCCATTGGACTTTTAAGATTAGTCATTGTAAATCTCTTTAAATCTTCAAAGATTTCAATTGACAATGATGAAAAATGTTAGTTTTGATGGTTTGCCTTTGTGAGATTATCTTTTTAACCCAATCGTGTGATCGTTCAATTTGTCGCTAATCAGCGCCGACAATGATGCGGTTCAAGATAATCACCGAGGCAGCAAATTCTTTTGATATTTGCCAGTCAATAACATTTTCTGCAATGATAATGAAACTTTTTTTTGACATTTTAAAGGAGTCAATAGCAGCACCCTTTCCACCCCAAAAAAATAACAAAAAAAAATAAAAAATTTCCCCAAAAATAAAAAAAATTAAATTAAATTCAAATATTTATTTAAAATAATAAAAGACTAGTTGGAAAATAATAAAATGCTATATTTAAATATATAAAAAAATTAATTTAAATCTAAATATTTAAAAAATACAAAAAAAAGGCTTAATCTTAATAATTTTATGTTCATTATTTTTTTTCTTTTAAAGATAAAAAAATGAGATTTAGTCATTTTCTTCGATGAAAGGGACATCTTCAGTGTGCAAAGGAGAAGAGTGGTTCTCCTTGACCATCCACACACTTTGAAATGGCTGATTTCCATTTTTGGCTACTTGGCGGTCATCACCGACGCCATCTTGAGAATTCTTCCGCCATGTTAAGTATTCCCAATTAGTGTATTGACCTTCTTTGGTTTCGTCTGCTTCTTCATTGTTGTTTGCATTACTTTGGTCTTCGTAAACCCAACTGTAAAATGTGGGCATCATTTTAAATATAATATAGAAAAGAAAGGTTACTGCTGAGGTCACAATTGGGTTAGATCACACAAGTCAAAGGTCAAGTGATAATGTCATTGTGAAGTTTCGTTAGATTGCTGAGTTAAGTTGTTAACAAAAAAAAAACCGACGAAGTGAGATTTAAGTGCATTTAAAAAAAAAATTAAAAAAAACACACCCTGTAAAAATCCCATTGAAACTACACTATACAGAGTGCCACATAAAATAATAAAAAAATTCAAAATTCACACTGCATGTTTCTAATTGAAAATGCATTGTTTACAAAATGTGTTAAATTGCATAAAATTATTGTTAGTGGTTAAAATTCAATAAATTATTAAAAATTAAATAGAAATAAAAAAAACTTTGAATAGCCCCCATTGAAAATGCATTGACAGGGTGCATCAGTTACAGCAGTCATTTAAATGAGACCGGTATTTTTCCCAAATAAAACAAAAAAAGAAAACTGAAAAAACATAAATAAAAAAAATTTAAAAAAACTAAAAAATTTAAAAAAACTAAAAAATTAAAAAAAAACTAAAATAAAATTAAAAAAAAACTAAAATTAAATAAAAATAAAATAAAAAAAATAAAATAAAAAAAATTAAATAAAAATAAAATCAAAAAAAAAACTTAATAAAAAAATTATAAAAAAGCACTTTGTAAAACCCCTATTTAAAATGCATTGTACAGGGTGCATCTTCCATATTATTAAATTAAATAAATTCTACCTGTGTTTTTTCCCCATTAACAAATCAAAGAAGAAAAAAAGAAAAAGGAAAAATAAAAAAGCACTCTGTATAGCCCCCATTGAAAATGCATTGTACAGGGTGCATCCGTCACAATAGTCAATCAAAAAAAAAATCCTTCTCCTGTATTTTCCCTCCCAATAAAGAATTATTGCAACATTGTTTTGCAGTTGTGATTAGTCAAAGCTGGTTAGTTAACAAGTCAAAAGTGTCTTCCCAAGTCTTAAGCCAATCTTAAAGGCTCTACCGACCTACTGAATGGCGTTTCAATTTCACGATTTTCCTGTCTCGTATTTTGACTGAAACGATGGTTGTCGGACGACGCAGTTGTGGACATCGTGGCCGAGGTGTTGCTCAGCGTCTGTTTCACCGGCATGTTACTGCTCAAAGTATTCGCCACTTTGGCTCCTTTGTACTTCTTCAAAGTTCCAGTCCTGAACAGCTGCATCCAGGACTGTCTGGCCTGCGGATACTGAAGGCAACGGACAATGAAGAGCAGAAAACCCTGCAGCGAATTGCACACGCAGAAAATGTAGTGAAACACGAGCTTCACTTTGCCAATGGCCAGAGCGCCAAAGATCCATGTGATGCCCAGAAGTGTCATCACTGTAAATGCTCCTCGCACTTGAGCAAAGGTCACCAGCGGTTTTGTTGTCTTGTTGGTGTTCAATTTGGCGCTCATTTTTGAATTTCTGGGCTGAAACAGCACGCGGGAAACCATCACAAAGACAATTGTGTTGACCAACAACAAAACACAGCAAGGACAGATAAGTGTTAAGTAGTAAACATAAGGATTTGCCGGTGACAGCATACAACTATTAACAATTTACAACAAAAAAATCATTTTGTAAGTTTTTTTTACAATTTTTTAAATTTTGCAAAAAAACACCCTGTATTTTCTCCATTGGAATAGCATTGTACAGGGTGCGTGCAATCAAAAATTATGTAAAATCACTAAAACATTAACTTTTTCTTAGATTTGACTTACAGTTCATTGTTTTGGTTGTAATATGAAGTATCAACAGCAACTGTGACTCCAACAATAATGGCTGGGGCCCCTGAAAAGTCACCAATTTGGCTTTTAATATTAAAATCTTATAATTCATTGACTAATTAAGCTAATTTACCCCAAGCAACGAAGCATCTTTTAAGCAGAAATCTTGTTTCTGACGTTGCAAATACATAAATAAGCAACTGGTACATGTTAATGGCTTCAACGGTCATCCAAGCCATTGAGGTCAGCACAAAGTAGTGAGTAAACACAGCCACGGCCGTGCAAACCGGATTTTGTCCTGTGTTTTTGTCATTACTGGTAACATTGGTGCTAGTTGAGCTGATGATATTACTTGATTGGACAGGAGATTCGGCCTGAAATGCACCGGACAAGAAGGACACGTTGAGGAGAAGCATGGACACACACAAATTGAGCAAAATTTTGCCAGACCGGTCACGATTCAGGACCCTTAAAAGTAAAATTAATGTTAAATTAGATGAATAATCTGGTTTGGTATTGATTGCCTATCGATAACCAATGGATTTTATCGATTTTTAAGTTTTTGTTTATAAATATTTTTGACGCATACTGTAATGTTCCATTGAAAATACATTGTACAGGGTGCGCCATTAGTTGACAATTATTTACCTGAATAATGAATATGTTAAAATTGTAAAAATCAGTCCAAGAACTGATAATCCAGATCCAACGTATGAAATGATGGATAAGGCTTTTTCGTTGGCTGGGTCAATCGTTTCTGGATTTGGGTCCTTTTGGTTATAAAAAAAATTGTAATTAAAAAAACTTTTAATGGGAAAATGAAGTTGAAATGGAGAAATTACGAGTAAAATGGAGAAAGACGTCATGTGTGAAGCTGAACAGATAATGTGGTCGTCATCCTGCAAAGTGGACATCCCATCAGTTGACCATCTGGACTCAGCATTCAGCCAGTAAGCGCACATCCAGCGACCGGTCAACGGTTTCTTCATGCTGAAGTTGACAGCGTTGTCAGTGTTTTTGACTGGGAATTTAGCCAAAGAAACGGTCAAAACAGGTCGAGCACTCAGTGTCGCTCGGTCCAAAGCCTCAATCATCTTTGGGTCACTCTCATTCAAACTCCAGTACTCTCTATTTGGTACAAAATTACATCCAGAAATAAAATTAATATGTCAAAGATGAACACTTATCATTGAAGCCTATGGAAGAAATTTTAGCATTGAAATCTACGGAAGAACTTTTAGCATTAAAGTTTATGCCGTTTCTATGGCAACATCATTTCTAATGCTCTCAAAAAAAAATAATAAAAGAATTCAATTTAAACTGAATGACGTCAGAGCTTAAATACAATTTTAAAGAAAAAAAAATGTATTCGAAATTTCAAATATCCCGCGACTTTAAAAATGACGTCATTTGCCATATAAGCATTAAAATCCCATAGAAATTTAACATTGTACTCTATAGAGAAAATTGTAGCATTAAACCCGGAAGTTACCTAAACAGCTTAGCATTTCGATGAGCAACGAAATGGACTCTGACGTCAGAGTTTAGAGATTCAGATGCTGCAGTGTTGAGTACACCAGCAGGCAAGGTCAACACTGGGACATGGTCATCGTTCTCTTCTGTCATTGAAAGTCCTTTGAACGTCATATCAGTCATCCTTTTCCCACCTTCCGGTCTTACAACTTGAACTCTCACAAATAAATTAGGAGTCTTAATCTCAATTTTGCCATCTTTTTCGTCCACTACAACATTTTCCACGAAATTATCGATCATATTAATCAGCCTATGGATAAAAACTCTTAATAATTAAACAATGTGGGACTCCTGTGTTTCTCTTAATAATCAAAATTACCTGTCAGAAGTTTTATTTTTGTTGATATTATCAATAAAAGCGGTTTCATTGGCCTCCAACATATTACTAATTGTCTCAAATGTCTTACTTGCCACCTAAATAGGATCAACAACCAAGTTATTAACTGATTTTTATGTCTAGTTAACTAATTAACTAATTTAGCAACAAATAAAATTTCTGTTTAAAAACCAACACCCTGTACAATGCTACTTCTATGGCAGTTTACAGGGTGCAACGAGAACGTTCTAATACAATTTCTCCAATTAAACAGAATCACTTAATCACACGTGCACACTGTACAGTGTTATTTCAATAGGGAAATACAGGGTGCTTTTTCAGGAAACTCTACGTTATTACCATTGAATCGTTCAAAGCAAGTTGAAATAACTCCTCAATTTTGTTTGTAGCGTTGTGAATGTCTTCAGCACCATACTCAGTCGCATTTTTAGTGACTACCGACATTTTCGAAGCAAGAACTCGACTCTCCATCTTAAAAATAAAGAAATTTTTTAAAACTCTTTGAAGATTGACTTTAAAAATTAAGACGAACACTTACCTTATTGCATCTTGAGGTGTCAAATAGACCCCAAAATGCGTCAGAGTCTGGGTTACTTTTGCAAAGGCGATCCATCTTTTTTCCTTTAGGCCCATTTGCACACCATTTCAATGTTCCCTCTCCAGCCATCAAAGATTCAAAGTAATAATCACCTGTTTCATCGCTAATTTTCTCCTCAGTACAGTTATCTAGTTACAATAACAAATTAACATCAATTAATAACAGTAAAAATTAAACCGACTTCTAAAAAAAATCTGTTAATTAAGAAATCAACTGACACCCTGTATACTTCTCATTGAAAATACATTACGTACAGGGTGTCACTGTTGCAAAATTAATTAACATAAACAAAACAACTATAATCATTAAATTACTTGAATATTGGCATCGATTTCCTTTGAAGTATTGTGTGCAGTTACACCGGAAATCATTTTCTTCTTTCCAGCATTCCCCGCCATTTAAACATGGCGACGAATCACATGATCTGTAACCAAATCGGTTTTCTGATGTATTGTGTTCGCAGTAATCTCCTAAAAATACATAAAAAACACATTAATATTGTAATCTAAACTATTTCCAGTTATTTGTTATTAATTTTAGCTGTTTCAAGAAGAAATTAAAATTTTAACAAAATGCACCCTGTAAAACTCCCATTGAAATAGCATTGTACAGGGTGTCACTAGTTTTGTATCGAGTCAGAATTTAGTCATTTGCATCAATTACGTCATTTAAGATGGTAGGAGTGGCTTAATAAAAACAAAACTTAAATTCCAAGTCGACATTTTGGCAATGGCGGACACATAGGTCATGTATGTGCCTTCGCATTAATTGGCGCTCAAATGAAATCACGTGATATGATGTATCGGATGTGTTTACGCAGTTGAAAAAGAGTCCAAGTCAAACAAACATCACAATCATAAATTATAATTAACTATAAACAAGATGACAAACATGGTTGAACACACAAACCATTCTGGTGATCGAATTAGCCATTGATGACTTCATTAATTAAAATTTAATTAGAGCCACAAACAGACTTGACTAACTAACCAATTGAACGCACCCTGTACAATGATATTCCAATGGAAAAGTACAGGGAGTATCATAAATTGTGCTTTCCTTTAAATTAACAATTATAATTATTTTTAAAAAATAGTTACCTGTAAATTCAGGTGCACATTCACAAGTTCCGTTAACGCAACTTCCGCCATTTTCACAGTTTTTAAGACAAATTTTCTCCTCACACATACTTCCTGTTTTAAAAATAGATTCAAACGTCAAGATTTCATTTACCAAAACAAGTTCAATATTATTAACAGTCAATAATTAAGGTTAATTGGGGTTAAAGGTTAAGCATTCCACATATTCAACCCATCTTATTAGTGCTTAGTTGACGTCATGTTAAGTCGTTTGTTAAGAAATTAAGCAAGTCACAAATTTAGGACAACTATTTTGGTCGTTTATGATACTATTTCGATCTTTTAGGACCCAATTTTGATTACTTGGTACATTTGAGACACTATTTAGATCATTTAGACATTTAGAGACTCCACTTTGGAGGATTATTTAAGGAACTATTTAGATTATTTAAGACACTAAAAGGTCATTTAAGACATTATTTCGATCATTTAAGACATTATTTCGATCATTTAAGACACTAACCCATCATTTAGGAGATAATTTTGATAATTTGGTATAATAACAAGGCATTTAGGACATTATTTCAATCATTTACGACACTATTTCGGTCATTCTGGACATTATTTCAATCATTTACGACACTATTTCGGTCATTTTGGACATTATTTCAATCATTTAGGACATTATTTTGATCATTTAGGTCACTAATAGGTCATTTAGAACATTATTTTGATTATTTAGGTCACTAATAGGTAATTTAAGACATTATTTCGGTCATTTAAAACATTATTTTGATCATTTAGGACACTAATAAGTAATTTAGGACACTTTTTTTGATCATTTACGATCCTATTTTAAGAAACTATCTCTTAATTTCCTAAATAAAAATGTTTAGTTAATTAGTATCTTAATAGCAATGGTTAAATCAAGTCTCCAGTTTAGTTGTTGCAAGTCAAACTTTTTGAATTATTAGTCCAAATTAGTATATTTTCGTGACCAATAGTTTTTAATGGTTACCATTGAATCCAATGGGACAGTGACATAGGAAGGAGTCCCCCAGTTGAAGGCAAAGACCATCGTTGAGACAGGGGCTGCTAAAACAATCCATCCACACCCACTCACAAACATCCCCTTCAAACAACCACTTAATCCCAATTTAGCCTAATTAATTCCTAATTTAGCCTATCAAATACCTGAATGTCCTTTAGGGCATTTGCATTCCGTCTTCCCGCCATTCATAACACATTCCCCGCCATGAAGACATGGCAGCTCGCACGGTATCAGCTCCTCCCTAATTTCACAATCAGCACCTAAAACAAAATGAAGAACAAACTAGTCAATTACTAATTAGACTAATTATTAATTTATTTTCGTTTTTACTTTATATTTTTTTAAAATTAGAAATAAGTGAGTCATAAGTTCTGTCGGTTTTTAGCATTGCAGTCCATAATAACTCCCGACAACATTTATGACTCACATCAAAAACAACACAAAAAACCTCAATTAAAAAAGCTGTAATTGATTAATTAGCTAATTACCTGTAAATCCAGTATTGCAGACACACTTGAGCTTGTTGTCGTTACCATTAACACAATTACTATTTTTCCCACAAGGTTTCAATGGGCAATTAATGTGCTCATATTCACAAAAATCACCTTTAATTGTATCAAAATCAAAAAAAAAATAGGAATAATTAAATAAATTTGTTATTATTATTAATTATCATTTAATCATTTACAATGTACCATGATATGGTGGGATACAGTGACATTTCATTCCTCCATCTGCAAGGTCCTTACAAAGTCCGCCATTTTTGCATTTGTCCCTTTGAGAACTACATGAATTGTGGTGCTGACAGTCTTCACCATAAAATCCTTCATGACAGGCGCATGTGTAGTTTCTCAATTGAGGACCGGAAGCAATGGATGCATTCATAAAGTGACAGGTTCCATTATTACATAAATTTTCTCTGAAACACCCTTTACATATAAACCACATAAACAAATTAGTACAAATGTGTTCAATTGAAGAATTTAAAATTAAGTCAGAATTCAGAAATCTCACAGTCATTAGTGAAATAATTTAAATTATTAGTTATAAAATGATTAAAATATTAGTTGACAAAATGTTACACATTGTTAATAACAGTATAGTCAGTTTGACCTTAATTAGTCATCACTTAAAGCCAATTTAGTAACTCCATGCATTTTCAATGAAAACCGTGAAATTAAGTCACAAAACAACAGTTAATTTTACTAATTATGTGTTAAATTATGTTAATTATAGTTATTATGTTAGTCATGTAAATATTACAAATTGTTATTGCTCATTTAGACGTTTTTGGCTAATTCTTCTAGCAATTATCCAGATAAATTAGTAAAATTGTTAGTAAAACCACTCTAATTAATGCAAAACTATTCATAACTAATCGTAAAATGGTTGATTTGTTAGTTAGCTAAATGTTACTAATTGTTAATGAGACTTTAGACAGTTGTTCCTAAATTAGGCCTCACCAAAAGCCAAATTATTAGCTTAATACAGTTTCAGTTAAAAAGCGAGCAAAAAGCCATAAAGCAAGAACTACTTACTCTGAGTAACAGTCCTAAAATAATACTTTTCACTGTTTAGCCCTGGCATTTCATCATCAAATCCATAGAGCCACAACTCATAGTCAGTGGCCGAATAAAGGTCATTGATGAAAGTGCAAATCAGTTGGTCTGGTGACCCAGCATCCACTTCACGCGTGTGATTCTGCAATAAGCTTAAACTAGAAGTGATAGATTTGTACAGGACAACAAATCCCTTGACTTTGTCCAATCCAATTGGTGACATTTTCCAACAGACCCTAACACTTGTTTCTGATATGTTGTCGGTGGTCACATTGATGGGCATCCCAATGGACCTTACGATCACTTCCAGGCTAGCAATTGAAGACCTAGCCGGTGAGCCACCATCAACTGCCAAAATCTCAGCTGTAATTCTCCCCATATTCTTGTCCAGTGGCCTGTTCAAGTAAACCACACCGGTCTTTCGATCAATACTCAAGTACCGATCATCGCGAAACAACCGAGAACTGTTCTGGTAGCCTGAACTTACATTCTGCTCAACTTCCAAGTCGAGTTCGCTGTTCATCCATTGCTCAGCTGAAGGAGCCACACTGGGATATGTGGTTGAAGCTTGGTCATGGGTTTCTTTGGTCACATTGCTGAGAAAATAGTAAACTTCCTTGTTGTAATCTTCGGTGTCGTTGTCGGTAGTTTCGACATTGAGTAAGCTCATCCGAAGCGGAGTTGTCCAAAGGATCTCCACCCTGTATACTCTTTGACTAAATTGGGGTGCATGTTTGTTAATTGCAGTAGTCATGACCTCAATTGGACATGACAATGTTTCACTGCCACTTTTGACTATCACTGATAAGTAGAAAGATTGTCCGATTGAAGCATCTAAGGGCCAGGCAGTTGTAAGCCGACCGGTCCTTTCATTAAGACTGAACCACCTTTGACCAACATCTAACTGGTATATTATACCAGCAAGGCCAAATTCACTAGATGCTCGAACTGTCATGATGTAGGTGCCTGATGGTGCTCCAGCATATATTCGAGGCTGATGCAAGCGTGGTCGACAGACCAAAGCAGCTGAAAATGGCAATTAGCATTTATCCTCATAATAGAAAATTTGGTTCATAAAAGCAATGCAAATGGCAAAATTTTAGCACAAATGATATTCACTTTTATAATATAAAACCATATTTTTTGTGTGTTGCTGTTAATGACCTGACAAAATGACCTTAAAAAAATTTATATATTAACTTTTTTTTTTTTGGTATTTATATAGGAAGTCCTTGTCTGGTTTTGTTGCAAATTCAAGGCTGTTTCTCTCTTGAAATGCAACAACACCCAAAAACTCACAGTAACAACATAACACACACACACCTTGCAACTTTTATCAAGAAAGGAAACAAAGGTGGAACTTTACTAACTTTGCCAACAAATTTGCACATTGATAACACTAAATACTGTGATATAAAAGTTTGCTAATAAAGTAAATAACATCCCCTTTTTTATTTTCATTGCAAAACATGGTAATTGCACAATTATTAAATTTTACTGGATGTAAAAAAACACTTTCATAATATGTTGTTAATTAAAATCATTTACTTAACAATGAAATACCAGTGTAAAACTAGTTTTTCATATTAAAAATGGCTTCAATGTGACTTAAAATATAGTTGGCAAAATGTTGCAATTTATCATTAATTATTTAAATACATTTACAGACTTTGAATAAGTGAAAAAGCAAAATTTTGTCTCCTTCGTGGAATTTTAATGGAGTAAGTTGGATTAGATGCATTTAAATGAAGAAAAACACTATAAAATCTTTGTGAACACCTTAATAAAAGACCCATTTCATTGTTTAATCAAATGTTACATTTTATCCATGAAGATTTAGAAAGATTTAACTTGATTCAAATCACTTTTACAGCAAATTTTGCTTCCTCCATATATTTTTAATGGAACAACTTGAATTAAATGCACTTAAATGATAAAAAAACACTATAAAATGCCTGTGAACACCTTAAAATATGTTAATTTCTTTTTGTAATCAAATGTTACATTTTATCAATGCAGATTTAGAAAGATTTAACCTAATTTAAATAACTTTTAAAGCAAATTTTGCTTACTCCATGGTTATTAATGGAACAAATTGGATTTAAATCATGAAAACCACTACAAAATTCCTATAAACACCTTCAAATATGGCAAATTCCTTTTATTAATCAAATGTTACATTTTATCCATTCATATTTGAAAAGATTTAATCTAATTCAAATCATTTTTAGAGCAAATTTTGCTTCCTCCATGTATTTTTAATGGAACAACTTGGATTAAATGCATTTAAATGATGAAAAACAGTATAAAATACACGTGAACACATTAAAATGTGTTAATTTCTTTCTGTAATCAAATGTTACATTTTATCCATGCAGATTTAACCTAACTCAAATAACTTTTACTACAAATTTGTGTCTCCCTGTATATTTCCAATGGGGGCAAAACACTATGCCATAAAAAACCCCTTCTAAAAAGCACTAATAAACTACAAATTGGACTAAAACACACCAGACAAAATGTTACACATTATCGATAACTACTTCCCTCTCTGCTTTAACCTAAAACTTATCTTAACACGTATTAAGATGGCTTTACTATCAATCCAATGGAGCACTTAAGCCATTAAGATTTTTATGAGTAAAATCCATAGCTCTTAAGTATATGTTGAAACATTTAAGTGGCTGATAAAAGTTGATAAACCAACAACAACCAAAATAAAGAAGAAAAAAAAAGAAAACATGAAGAATCCAATTACCTTGGGTTGTGTGGAGAAAAGCAGCTAATAACAGACAAGCCCATAGACGCCAGCGCCATCTTGCTTCCAATTTATTCATTAGATCCATCGATAATAATTTATCAGAAAAAATTGCAAGTACTCAATAGCCAATATCTGACGTCATCAACGTATAACTTCACGGTTTCTGTAACAACAACAAAATTATTACTTTTAAAAAATTACTTCAAAAAACATTGTTTCAAGTGACTTTAAAGTTGATTCAAGTGACTAAAATATGTTTAAAGCAAATAAAATGTTGTTTCAAGAGACTAAAAAACTGTTTCCAGTGACTAGAAATTTGTTTCAAACGACTAAAAAGTTTTTCAAGCGACTAAAAAGTTTTTCAAGCGACTAAAAAGTTATTTAAAAAGATTAAAAAGTTGTTTTAAGTGACTAAAAATTTGTTTCAAGTGACTAGAATGTTGTTTTAAAGGAAAAAGTTATTTCAAACGACTAAAAAGTTATTTGAAATAACTAAAAAGTTATTTGAAATGACTAAAAAGTTATTTGAAATGACTAAAAAGTTGTTTTAAGTGACTAAAAAGTTATTTCAATCGACTAAAAAGTTATTTCAAACAACTAAAATGTTATTTCAAACGACTAAAAAGTTATTTCAAACGACTAAAAAGTTATTTCAAACAACTAAAAAGTTGTTTGAAATGACTAAAAAGTTGTTTCAATCGACTAAAAAGTTATTTCAAGTGACTAAAATATGTTTCAAGTAACTAGAAAATTGTTTCAAGTAACTAGAAAATTGTTTCAAGTGACTAGAAATTTGTTCTAAGTGACTTGAATGTTGTTTTAAGCGACTAAAAGTTATTTCAAGTGACTAAGTTATGATTTAAGTGACTAAAACTTGATTATTGAAAATATAAAATTAAAAAACAAAAAAATTAGTTAAAATGTGCTAAAAAGGCTATAAAAATGTGCTAATTTTGTATTTTTTTTAACTGAAAATGTAGGTAAAAAATAAGTAAAAGGGCGTTTTAATTTTAAATGTTTTTTATGAAGGTTGTTTTATCATGCCACCCGTATTGGTTTTGAATAATGGCGGCCATGATCGCAAAAGAGGGTAAAGGTCAGGTTAAAACTGGCAGCCCATGAACACAACACACACTCACACCCTGTAATAATGCATTTGGCTGAAATTTCAAACAATGAAAAGTTTTTTTTTATTATTATTATTATTATTTATTTATTATTATTATTGTAATTAACCCTTTTGAGTCCAGCGTGAAATTTCATATTGGCGACGTCACGTATTTATATATCCACACGGTGTATTATGTTTGAAAATATAAAAAGTTCAAATGGAGCAAAGGTTAAAGGTCAATCGTAGATTCGGTTTATGTGAACATTCAGGAATTAATTAAATCAACATTTAAAAACATTAAAAAACATAAGTCAAAAGCTTTTTCTTTTCAAAAGTTCAATTATTATTAAACGCGTGCGAGAATTACGTCATTCATGAGAAGTAGCTGTTGCGTTACGTAATCAATGTTGCAGCACGACAATGTCAACAGGATGACTTAGTCGAAAGTTAACAAATATATTGACTAAATTGTCGTGCGACTACAACCAATTTTCAAATGAAATTAAATCAATTAAATAAGTCGCAAAGTAGTTCAAAAAGTGACTAAAAAGTTGCTATGAGAGAATAAATAGCTAATATAAATGGCTAAAAAGTTATTTTAAGGGACTAAAAAGTTATTCAAGTGACTAAATAGTGGTTTCAAATGACTAAAAAAAGATTTCAAGTTACCAAATAGCTGCTAATAGTAGCTAAAAGTTATTTTAAGGAATTAAAATCTTGTTTCAAGTGACTAAATAGCTGCTAATTGTAGCTAAAAGTTATCTTAAGGAACTAAAATCTTGTTTCGAGTGACTAAATAGCTGCTAATCGTGGCTAAAAAGTTATTCAAGTGACTAAATAGTAGTTTAAAATGTCTAAAAAAAAGTTTCAAGTGACCAAATAGCTGCTAATAGTGGCTAAAAGTTATCTTAAGGAACTAAAATCTTGTTTCATGTGACTAAATAGCTGCTAATTGTAGCTAAAAGTTATCTTAAGGAACTAAAATTTTGTTTCAAGTACCTAAAAGTTGTTTAAAATGACTAAAAAGTTGTTTGAAATGACTAAAAAGTTGTTTGAAATGACTAAAAAGGGGTTTCAAGTGACTAAAAAGTGGTTTCAAGTGACTAAAAAGTAGTTTCAAGTGACTAAAAAGTGGTTTCAAGGGACTACAAAGTGGTTTCAAGGGACTAAAAAGTGGTTTCAAGAGACTAAAAAGTGGTTTCAAGTGACTAAATATCTGCTAATAATGACTAAAAGTTATTTTAAGAAAGTAAAACCTTGTTTGAAGTGGCTAAAAACTATTTTAAGAGACTAAAATCTTGTTTCAAGTTACTCAAACTTAATTTAAGGAACGATAAAGTTGTTCCAAATGACTTAAAAGTTGTTTCAAGTGACTAAATTGTCATTTCAAGTGACTAAATTGTCATTTCAAGTGACTAAATTGTTATTTCAAGTGCCAAACAAGTTGCTACAACGACTAAAAAATCTCTACAAGTAATAAAAAATTGCCTAAAACTTGCTTATTTAAAAAAAATAAAACCTTGAATGACAAAACATTGATCAAAATAGTTAAAAAATGTGCATTAAGTAGTCTAAATTCTTTATCGTATTGGCAAAAGAAATTTGATATAAAAAAATTTAATTGTCTTAAAAGATATCCATTATTTATAAACAGCAACGTTTGGAATTGATTCAAAATTAATGTCAAAATCAATAACAATGGCTGGAAATTTGTCAAAAATAATAAATAAAAAGTTTTAAATTGTGTAATTATCACCCACCCCATAAACTTTAAAAAAATTTCATTTTAGTACAAGATGATTCATTATTGACAATATAAAACTGCAATATCTAACTTCATAAACATTTCATTTCAATGTTTTCACTTTTACAACCAACGAGACGGTTTGCGACCTCGTTTAAACTGATTGTGACACAACAGTTAAACCAGTAACATCCGAGTTTTATTTTAATACTCATAACATTTGATCTTTTATAGCTATTTTTAACGATTTTAGATATCTATTTCACATTGCGACATGATTTTAACCGATTTATAACCAACGCGACACGTTCCTACCAAGTCGACACGAGTCAGAATGTGTCGCGTTTAGTCAAATAAACCCAAAAATTAGTTACTTATAATCCGCAAAGTTGCAATTAACGCCTATTAAGCAAACTTTCTTAATTTCAGCTTGTTTGACTAAGATTTACAGCCGTTAATCAAAGTCGCCAATAGTAACTCAAAGTCGCAACGAGTCATAACGCTTTATAAACTATAAATAAACTAAAATTAAACCATATTTGATAATCCGGCATCTGTTTTCTGGAAATTCCAATGTGTTTTTAACAGTCCATTGCAAAAAAAAAAAAAAAAAAACTAAGCAAAAGTTTCCCGCCTCTCACTTTCTCTGATAACAATGACGAACACCCTGTATTAATTTTACGTAACTAAATGGCATTTGTATTGTAGAAAATTAGTCATTGGTAACACTCACAGCCACAGGTAAACTGTGGGGGTGGTGGTCGTGGAAGGATAGATGGATGGGTGGAAGACTAAATCGTAATTATAAAGAGAAAAAGAGTGAAAGAAAAAAAGTTGAAAACCTTGAGAAATAAAAATTGCTTTGTGATTACGTGGCCTTATGAGCCGCCTTAAAAAATCCAATTTCGAACAAAAAAAAAGAATACATAAATTAATTTTTAAATTTTAAAAGAAAAAAAGAATATATTATGTTGTCCTTCACCTCACCATACAAATCTTGAGATAATTAACAAAAACTCATTTAAAAAATAAATCATTTGTTTACTGTTTTTAATTCCAGCAGTTTTAAATTTTAATACAATACGGAAGTCACGGTTAGTCACGTGACATAAAGCGACCAAGTATTCTGACTTACAGTGATTCGATTTAAATTTCCATTTTAGTCATTTTACAACAGTTTTGACTAAACAGGGCCAAATTGGTCATTTTTGATCAAATTTTCATCACTTTTGACCAAATTTCAATCGGTTTTAACCAAATTGTAGTCATTTAGACCAAATTGTAGTCATTTAGACCAAATTGTAGTCATTTAGACCAAATTAACATCATATTTGACCAAATTTAAGTAATTGATGGCCAAATCGTAGTTAATTAGACCAAATTGATATCATATTTGACCAAATTTTTATCACTTTTTACCAGATTTCAAATTTGAATTCAATTTACTTAATAATATTGACACATCCTGTCAAAAAAAAAGTGTCAATGCAATATGACGTCACTAGGTTAATAACACGGTACAGCACAGTATTTTCCACAAAAAAAAAAAAAAAAAAAAAACCAAGAAAAAAAAGAAAACCACCAAAAACCAAATAAAATACACAAACATCCTAAAATTTCTTAAGTTTCCCTACATTTTCTCAAAAACTGGTTTGCAACTAATGTCAAATCAATCCAGGGCATTCAAAAAATAAGGGAAGTAAAACTTCCTTATCAGTAAAAACAAAGTCAATACCATTTTTTAGTTATTCTTTAAAAAAAAATCAGATTAATTAATTTTTAATTTCTATGAAAATTGCTTCCGTCTTAGCCGTCTATGCAAACTTTTAGCATGCAAAGTCAATAGAGAGTTTCTCAAAACTTCTTTAAAAAAAAAACTCACCATTTAAATTAATCCATCAAACTTAATCCCTGCTTTCAGCATTTAATTAACCAATTAGCACCTGGTTAATTTGAATAACAAATTAACGAGAAATTCCCAAAGAAATGCTGTTAACGACGATAACAGTTAAGTAGCGGAAAGTGTACGTCGCATGCACGGCATGAGAATGTTGGAATCACCGTTAACGCAAAACATTAAAATTCCGATGCCGCATTTAGTTGATGAACGTCCGCCGCGTGTGTGTGTGCTTTACGGTCGCTGTGACCTTCGAGCTCAGCTGGCGTTCAATATAATGGCTTTAAGCAAGTAGGTTGAGCTTTAATTTAATGGCAATAAAATGTGGGCGTGGTATAACTAGAGGGTGGTTATGTTAATTGATGACGTTATTATTGGATGAGGAGAAATAAATACACAATAAAAAAAACACATACGAAAAAAAAAATTTTTTAAGTTGAATGTTTTTTTAAAGATATTCGACAAAATCTGATAGCAAACACTGGAAAACCAAATCTACGTGCAAATAAACTTCCGAGCAAATATGATTTAATTTTGCGTCACTTCCTAGTCTTACTAATGATAAAGATAATGTATGCAACACTTATAACGTTGCTACAAAATTCAAAAAAAAAATTCGAACCAGATCCTTTTTTTTCTTATTTTTGTGACGTTAATTGTTTAAATTTTTAAAAACATTCTCAAAGTGTTGGCCATTGACTTCAGTGTTAAATTTATCCAAAAGAAAATTAGAATCTTTTTTTAAAAATTATATATCTGATAATGACATCACTTATATTATTAATCTTCTTGAAAACATTGAAGTTCCAGTTGCCATAGAAACGCCATAAACTTTAATGCTAATTTTTTTTTTCCATAGACTTTCAATGCAAAATTTGTTTCATAGAATTCCATGTTAAAAAATCTCCCATAAACAATTATTCAGCTTAATTCCAATTAATTTATTAAAAGTGGAAGTTACAGTAAAAATCCGAAATAAACTAATGGTTTTTTTTTTCCATGGGTTTTTAATGCTGACTAAATTGTTTCCCTACACTTTCGCCATTTCCGCTGCTTTAATCGTTACTATCCAGCAATGACGTCAAGTCTGAGATGCCAGATATAACTTATAGCACGCGCCCCATACATCATAATACAGGTATAATGCATTTCAACTTCCGGGGATTGTAATTTTTATAATTAATTTCGCTATCCATATCAAATATAACTGTATCTTAAAAAGTGATTTAACTGGTCATCTGATAAGTTTTGTTTTCTTTTGAATCTAATGACACAGTGACGCTGTTACACAATGACCGGAAGTTAGAATACAAGTTCCGGACAGGTAAAAGATAAAAGTGCAATAACTTTTCTCAAAGGTTTTTTTTTTTTTTTTTTGGTATAAAATTTTAAATTAATTTCCCCCCCCCCAACTCTTTTTTTTAGGTCAAAGGTCAACCAAGTTAAAACTAAGTCTTAAATAAGAAAAACAAATTAGTTAATTGCTGTTAATTTGTTGTCGATAAGTGTTAATTTTGAAATGAAATTGAAGATGATATTTTATAAGTTGAAATTTTTATTGTTGTTATTTGAGCTTGTTATTTAATTAATTTAATGAGTGGTTTTTTTTTTATAATAATAATACAGTAATTTGCGTTGGTGGCATCAAGACCTTGGCTCCACCCACTTCACACATATTTAACTATCATTGCAATATTATTTTACTCAATAAATTACGTCAGTTTCTCTAAATAAACTTCACTTCCGCTGCACACAAGATAAAAAGAAACTAATACTGTAAAATCGTTATGGCCCACGAGCCATTCATTGGGTATTTATTGTCCCCATTATAAACATTTAAAAAAAAATTGTGTTCTATAGCTGAACGCCAACCGCTTAGAACGGCTTTCAAATTAAAAGCGGTAAAATTTAAAAAAATTAAAAAAGTTCTTTTCACACGTGATTGGATCATTGGACCAACGAATGATTCAAAAATTTAAACACAGAAGATGGGCGAGTCGATTTCTCTACATGACATTACGACACTGTCTCTGCTAAGTAGCGCGACCTAAGCGCTAAATTAATTCGCTCTTTTAATTAACTAATCCTAAAATCGCATCTCATAAGATTAAGCTAATAAAGAAAGAAATGGATCTTTTAAATCAAAGAAGCATTAATTTAGCCATGACACATTAAATAAACAATGGAGCAGACGACCACACAGTGCGCATGCTCAAAACACAGGTCATGAGAGGAGGTCAATTAACTTGACTAAACAAACTTTACAATTTAATTATGACGTCATTAAATTTTCACGCGCTCATCAACAAAAAAAAGTTTCTCTAAAATTAATATTTCAAGTAGGCGTGGCTTAATTTAAAAATTTCACCAGCGCCATCTGCAAAAGATAACCAAGTCTATTTTTTCCTTTTAGCATCTTTATTTTTATAAACTGTACTGTATGTATACAGTATTTTTTGCTTTGTTTTGCAAGATAAGATGACTAATTAATTGCGTTTGATAAAGCACAGACACGCAGCCATTTTGAGGTCAGCCATTAAATTTGTTCCGGCAATAATATAGTCATTGCAGTAAACATTGGCTCTTTTGTGTCCTTTTATGTGTGGATCAATGCATAAAGACACCATAAAGCGTGTAAACAAGCCACCCACATCACTACACATCACGTGACGGTAATAAAATATACGTAAAGTCACAGACCCATGTGACAAACTCATACACGTAGAACTTACTACTGTAGAATAAAAAAAAACGTCTTCGAAAAATTTCTGTGTTAAAATTTATCCAAAAAAATTTAATGGAGAAAGTACTTATGACCTAATAGTATATAGCAAATGTCATTAAATTTTAGAACGAAAAATCTTGTTGAATTTTCAAATGAAAAAAAAAATGTCATTAGATTTTAGAATGAAAAAATAAATGTCGTTAGATTTTAGAATGAAAAAAAAATGTCATTAGATTTTAAAATGAAAAAAAAATGTAGTTAGATTTTAGAATGAAAAATATAGTTAAATTTTAGAATGAAAAATGCAGTTAAATTTTAGAACGAAAAATGTAGTTAAATCTTAGAACGAAAAAAGTCATTACATTTTAGAATAAAACGTTGTCATTTTCGAATGGTAAAATTATTTTTTGGACGTTGACATCATCTTGTTATAGTTTTTAAAAACTGCACATGCTTCTCAATAGAATTCAACGCTGAAATTCTTCCATAGACTTCAGTGTTAAAATTCTCTCATAGACTACAAATGCTAACATGCTATCATAGACATAAATACTAAATTCCCTAATTGAAATGACTAACCACCGTATTACCATCATAACACGCTAACTATTAATAGTTAATAAAGATAAAAATCTTACCAAAGAAAATGTTCGATTTCCACGTACAGTACTAGTTCGAATTTGACCTTTGTCCTGTATATCGAAACGCATCCATTTTGCTCTTTTCCCTCGCCAGGATTAGGCACTGGAATTCAAAATGTTAAAACAAACTTAAATTAAATTTTAAACTGCCATAAAATGACGTCAGCTAAAATATAAAAAAAAAAATTTCTACTCATAAAAATAAATAATGTAAACAAACAACTCAGCGCCATCTGTTGCTCAGTAACCTCAACATTTTAATCACTTTAAATAAATTCAAATTAATTCCTAACTATTTGATCATAAAGTGTAACAAATAGTTTACAAATCAATTAATTATTTATTGCCAAACAGCCACTTATATTTGCATAGTAAAATCGATTTTCCGCGCGAAATCAACGTAAGAGCCATTCAACGCCAATCAGCATTCGTGTCTATCCAACGCATGCGCGCAATTATGTGTAAAATTCAAAACATCGAATGCTGCCGTCGTAGAACGATTCACGCGAGTAAGCAAGCGACAAACTCAAAACTCTTATCGTCTGAGGTTCCCTCAGGTTTTCAGTCAATTTCATTTTAATTAATTAACTAGTTGAGTAGTTAATTAATTGACTAATTAGCGTTGTCGGTACTTTACTAGTCTTTATCTGTTATTTAGTTAATTTATTAGTTGGAGAGAAGAAAAAAAAGCAATATCGACGCAGTGTTGTTGTTGAGTGAAAGTGCATCATTGTGTATCTATTGGCAACTAACTCCGCCCTCTCATCTCAATATTAGCTCCGCCTACTATAATTGGACAGCTCTAAGAAATAAAAATGGTCAGAGTTGACGACGACACTGAAATTCCAGGTAAAAAGTTTAAATAATTTAGTTTAAAATAGTTAAGTTAATTTTTTAATTAAGTTTATGGTTACCACTTAGCACCCTGTACTTTTTTTTCAATGTTAAACCTATATATACAGAGTGCCACGAAAAAACAAAAGTGTTACACAAAATTTTAAAAAAAATTTAAAAATCTCCAAAACTAATTAAAAACCACTTTTTAATTAAAATTATACATTTGTATCACTCGACTATAACATTATATGGCATTTCCTGAAAACAGTCTAGTTAGAAAATAGTTAATTTCAAATTTATAGTTATCACTAAGCACCCTGTATTCTTTTTCACATGTTAAACCTATCGATACAGAGTGACATCAAAAACAAAAGTGTTGTATAAAATTTAAAAAAAATAAATAAAAATCGCCAAATTTTAGTAAACAAAATTTCTTAATTATAATTTACATTTATATTAGCTAATTATAACTTTCAGTGACTTTTAATTTATATAATTACTGTTAAAATGCAGGCGTTATTGTATAAAACTCAGACACCCTGTAATTTCCCATGTTAACTCAACGCATACAGGGTGTCTCCATCAAAAATGTCAACAAATTTTATTAAATTTGCTCTAATTTCATAATAAAAAGTTAATAAAACGTAAGATATTGTTGACACACAAACTCATATGCTAATTATTGTTTGCAAATTATTACCATATCCACCTGAGCGACACTATAGTAATAACCACAATGCTAAATGGTGGGTGGAGCTTAAAGTTAAGTTCATAGTGAGGGTGGTTGTTGGTGGTAGAATGAGAGGGAGAGAAAACAGGAACACAACATAAAACCCTGTATAAACATTATAAATGCTTGTCCTTTGCTTATAATATACAAAATCGAAATACAATCAATGAAAATGACGTCATTCAGGAAATAAAAGTGTGCGCAGCTGGTGTTTCTATAGTTGCAAGTCAATTAAATCAAAACGACAAAATGTAAAATGCAGGTTATGACGTCAAAATACTCCGTTTTAATTCCCAAAAATTTAGACTTTTATAACAAAGTTTGGGAGTACAGTAATACTTTTTTTTAACAAGAAGATTTAGTGAATCTTGTGGGAGATTTACATGATGTATGAGTGAGTGAGCGAGCTCGTGATATGATAATGATAGTCATTTGTTTCGCCAAAGTACATTAACTATTAACACGCTATTTTGACGTGTCATTGTGTCCTCATGTGAAGGTCATTAATGGCTAATGGTCACTTCCCCCCAACCAACCACCCACTCACTCTTCCCTCTCCCTAACTAACTAACCTAACTTACTATAATAATAATAATGATATGCTAATTTGTTTATTACGCAGAGTCAGGGGCTGTGTTTACGTTCGGGAAAAGCAAATTCGCCGACAACGTACCAAGCAAATTCTGGATTCGCAATGACGTCATTAAGAATATCGCTTGCGGGGACGAACACAGCGTTTCTATCACTGGTACATTTAAATTTTCAAAAAATCAAAAAATAAATTAGAATAGCATTGCGCGCGAATCTTGTTTTGGTTATAGAACTTTTATCACGTGACTGCAATTTATTACTCAACTCTCGCTATTTAAAGCGTATACAACTAACACCCTGTATAATGGTCCATTGAGAATACATGTAGTACAGGGTGTCGCCCACGCCAACAAAATAAAATATCAATTCAAAATTTAAAACATATTAGTACAAAGTTTGCTGATATTTTAGTGATTTATTATGCGATTTTTAATGATTTAACTCTTTAATTTAATTTGTAGAAATTTTTTTTAAAAACGTTTTTGAGAGTTTTATGTAAAGTCTAAACTAACACCCTGTATAACAGTCCATATAGAATACACGCAATACAGGGTGTCACTCACGCCAAAAATATATAAAATTTCAAAAGTTAAAAATAAAATTGTATTTTATGGCTAAATCCTTGAAACTTTCAGGATAAATCACTAATATATATGAAAATAACATGTTTAAGATTTTATATATTTCCTATCAACTATTCTACGATAAATTGTCTGCCAAAACTCCATCAATTACTCATAGCATTGCGTCTAATTACAATGTCAATATTTAATGTTCATGGCCCAATAAGGCCACCTTACTTATCGCAAATCGATAGCTAATCGATTCGCCTATTCATGTCTTTAGGTAATGGTCGAGTGTACGTGTTTGGCAGCAACGAATGGGGTCAGCTGGGAGTGGCCAATAAGAAGGCAGTTACCAAACCATACTGTCTGAAAGGTGATTAATTATCGATAGATATAAAGCATTGAAATCGAAACCAATCGATTTGGAAAAAACAAAAAAAAAAAAACAAATTCATTGAATAATCGATTTGTTTGCAGCTCTGAAGCATGAAAAGGCCATCAAGGCAGCAGGTGGACGCGCTCACACCATTGTCACAACAGGTGTGTTTCGAGAATATCGATATAAAACATCGATTAACTATCTTTTCTTTTACAGAATCAGGAAGAGTATTCAGTTTTGGCGGGAATAGTGAAGGGCAGTTGGGATTGGGTGATAACGATAGTCGCATTGAACCAACCGCTATTGATGATGGCCTCGATGGCCAAATTGTGGCTGTTGCAGCCGGAAGTTACCATTCTCTTCTACTAAATGGTTTTTTTTTCTTTTTTCAATAAGAATCGATGTTTTTATTTCTGGATTTTTATTGATATTTTGATATAATCGATTAGGAGATGGTGACGTGTTTGTTTTTGGAAGCAACTCTGAGGGACAATTGGGTTTGGGCGATGTCCAGAAAGTTTCAAAGCCAACTAAACTTCAATTGGGCGTTCAAATTAAGGATATTTCATGTGGTTATTATCACACAGCCCTTGTCACCAAAGGTTTGCTTGCCGCTTAAATAGCCGCAGAAATAAGACTCAATGTTGTCAAGTTTTTTGTCATAATTTATAGATGGAAAAGTGATGACATTTGGTGAAAAAGATTCAGGTAAATTGGGACTGTTGGAAAAGCAGCTACAAGATGGGGCTAATAAAAGGCCCCAGTGCATATTCTCAATCACAGAGAAAGTTGAATCAGTTTCATGTGGTGGAAACCATACGGCTGTGGTCACTGGTAATTATTTATGGGGGTTTATTAACAAGTTTAATTAAGATTTGATTGATGATAGAATGTGGAAAGTTGTACACATTTGGATCAGGACTCAATGGGCAACTGGGTTTGGGCACTATGATCATGGAAACAGCCTCACCATCTCTGGTCATGGCGCTCAATCGAGATAAGATTGTCAGTGCCTCTTGTGGAGAATCACATACAGCAATTATCACAGGTAAACAATTTTTAGCATTAAAGTTTATGAGAAGGAATTTTAGCATTGAATTCTATGAGAAGGAATTTTAGCATTGAAGTCTATGAGAAAGAATTTTAGCATTGAAGTCAATGAGAAGGAATTTTAGCATTGAAGTCGATGAGAAGGAATTTTAGCATTGAAGTCTATGAGAAGGAATTTTAGCATTGAAGTCTATGAGAAGGAATTTTAGCATTGAAGTCTATGAAAAGGAACTTTAGCATTGAAGTCTATGAGAAGGAACTTTAGCATTGAAGTCTATGAGAAGGAACTTTAGCATTGAAGTCTATGAGAAGGAACTTTAGCATTGAAGTCTATGAGAAGGAATTTTAGCATTGAAGTCTATGAGAAGGAATTTTAGCATTGAAGTCTATGAGAAGGAATTTTAGCATTGAAGTCTATGAGAAGGAATTTTAGCATTGCAGTTAATGAGAGACATTGATGATTAACATTGAAGTCTATGGAGTTTCTATAGCAACCGCATTTCGAACGCTTCTAAACACATTAAATTTAAATTTCAAATTAAATGTCAATTAATGACGTCAAAATCAGAAAAAATTAACCAACTTCTGCGTTCTAGCTTTAGTAATGTAAACTCATTTAGAACGTTTTCAAATATTTAAACTTATGAAATTGACTGTCAGTATTATTGCCTAAATACTGGATGTTAACTCAGTGACGTCAATTCTGCGATGACGTAAAATAGTTTCTTAGATTAATAACTATTTAAACATTGGTGTCTAACGAATTGTCACTTAAAACTAATTCTCAACAATAAATGAATTTTTCTTACCTGTCATTCTTATATTTCTGATGAGATTTGTGATTATTCGTATGTTGTTTCAGACCAAGGCAAGTTGTACACATGTGGTGATGGCCGCCATGGAAAGCTCGGCTTAGGAGACGATAATTTCAGCAACCAATTCAGCCCCGTGTCTTTGAAGAAATTCACCGGTCATGTCGTTCAGCAAGTGGCTTGTGGCGGTTGTCACATGTTGGTTTTGGCGTCTAAGTCAACCGGAACTGAAAACGTTGAACCAACGACAGAGACAACAACAATCGAGGAATCGTCGTCGTCGTCCGAAATCCAAGCAGTTCGAAGTAGACGCCGGTTAGTCGACCAAGCCAAGCCTTTGCCACCCTTAGGCGTCATCGCTAACAACACTCCAGAGTCTGAAATCGTTAAAATGGCAGATGATCAATCAACGATCGATAATCAAAGTATCGTATTTCAGTTTTAAACCAAATTTCTTACTTTTAAAATAAATAGAATTGTTGACAGAAGCCACAATGGACCAACTACACATTCCCCAACGCGACACAAAAGACGCCATTAACGGAAACTACACGATCACGCCACCGGAAACGACGACATCAGCCGATAATGTATTTGCGATATTTATTCGATTGTTTTTCTGCAATAATATAATAATCGATTTTTAATTGTTCTCTTTTTCATTTTGGTTAAGCAGATAAATTCAAATAATAATTTAGAACAAAATTTAATTACGTCAACGCCGACGAAGGTTCAGCCAAGGACATCAACGCCGCCGTCGAATGTAATGGAAGCACCAAAGCCGGCTGAAAGACGAACTACTTCGGGGAAATCGACAACCAACGAAAACGTTTCAGCCGACGGCAATCGTAGCAATAGCGGGAGTGAAAGCAGCGGTTCCGATGAAGATAGTGACGACGATAAAAGCAAAAAGCCCAATCAAATTGAATGTAAAGCTATCGTTGAGCCACAACCGACGTTAAATGTAAATGAATCCACCGTAAACGTTCGAAAAATGGCGGCGGCTGTACCTGAATCGTCACCTGCCAAACTCAACGTCCCGGAAAATCTGGAAAATTTAACAGAAAACGCAGATGACAGTAAGTAAATTTGTCTTAATTAATAAGTAACTTACTTATAATTGCAGTTTTAGAAAAAGGCAAGAAAAAGTTCTGGAATTTCAGCCGTAAAAAGAGCTTGAGTAAAGATTCAGAACAAACTTCGCCGAGTACTCAGCCGCCTCCAGAGCCGCCGGTGGAAGTCATGGCTGAAGATGCAGCGAAAGATGAAGTTGAGCCGCCGAGTGCTTATACGCCGATCGTAACAGCTGTAGTGGAGAAAATTCCCGAAGCCGTAGTACCCGCTGCCGTCAAAGATGCAGCAAAGACGGCAGCGGCGACGACGGATAGAAAACCCTTGTTAAGTATATTTGGCAGACCGTCAGCAAGCAAGACAGATGGACAACAAAATACATCGACAAACAAGGTAATTTTAACGATTATCATTAACTAATGTTTTTTTTACTAATTTTTAATTTAAAAATAGTCATCAGCCTGTCTTATACTATGAAATCTCAAAAGCACATCAAGAGCACTTTTTACGTTTTAGCAAAAAAAAGATAATAAATTATTTATAATTTGTATTTATTACTACTGGAATATTTATTAATATCGTAAATAAAAATCTAATTAATTATTTAACTTTTTAAACGTTTTTTCAATGGATTTTCATTAACCGATAGTTTTTCTCATTGAGTTAACATTGTCAGGTATCGATATCTATCGCTATTGTTTTCAATGAGCTGCCAAATATCGATTATTCTAAAAAAATTAACTTTATAGTGAGAAAACGTGCTGCAACGTAAGTGTCTGACGTTAATAAAAAGATAATATACAAAAGGCTGATGTGTCAGACAGTTGTCCATTAATCTGTCTGACCTTATGTAAAATATAGTAAGAAATTCAAAATATCCACTGAAATTGACAGTTTATCGCATTAAAAAGCCCATTTAAATGAGAACTTGTTTATTTTTGACATCTATAAGTGTAAAAACGGCTGTATAATGTAAATAACTAAGCAAATTTAATAAAAACAGAAACATAGTCTCTATACTTTACGAACAGACATCACACTAAAGACATTTACTGAATTCTTTTTTTAAAAAAAAGAAAAACAAAAAAAAAAACAAAGGAGAAAAAAATTAAAATAAAAATATCACTAGAAGTATTAATAAAAATATAAAAAAAAAATCTCAAAAATGTATCTGAAGTTTAACAAAGAAATAGGAAAAGGTAAAGAATAATCACATTTTTCATGGGGTTTTTCTTTTTTTTTTTTTACGAGAAACACTTCCAATTTGCAACCAAATTGATTGCAAAATTTGATATTTTGGCCTCGTTCACAGCACCCTGGCATTCAAAAATACAATTTAGTTCAATAGTTAGACATTTACAATAACAACGATGAGCAGCAACCCAACAAAGGAGTTACAAGAATTTGAGAGCCTTAAAAAATCCTAATTTTGTGTCCTAAACGACATTTGGAGTGTGAAAACTGAATGTAGTGCTTGAAATAGCCAATTTAGGTCTTTTAGAAGCAGCAATTGTGACTTAAAAACCATAATTAGTTATTGAAATAGCATATGTAGGACTTAGAAAGCAACAATTGTGTTTTAGAAAACAAAATTAGGGCTTTAAATTGTAAATTTAGGTCCCTAAATGCCACAATTGTAACTTAAAAACCAAAATTAGTGCTTGAAATAACAAATTTAGGACTTCAAATGACAAAATCTGTCAAGAAATGCGGCAATTTTGATTTGAAAACCGAAAATAGTGCTTAAAATAGTAAATTTAAGCAATGCCATGCATCAATTGTGATTTGGAAATCAAAATTAGTACTTGAAATATACAATTTAGATCTTTAAATGCGGCAATTATGACTTAAAAACCAAAAAAAGGTTCATTAAATGGCAAATTTTGGTTCTTAAATGCAACAATTGTGACCTGGTAATCAAAATTAGTTATTGAAATCGCACATTAAGGACATAGAAAGCAACCATTGTGATTTGGAAACGAAAATTAGTACTCGAAATAGTCAATTTAGGACATGCAATGCAGAATTTGTGATTTGGAAATCAAAATTAGGGGGTTTAAACTGCAAATTTAGGTCTTTCAATGCCGCACTTTTGATTTGAAAACCGAAAATAGTGCTTAAAATAGTAAATTTAGGCAATGTAATGCAGAAATTGAGATTTGGAGACCAAAATTAGATTTTTAAATGGCAGATTTAAAACCTTAAATGCAACAAATGTGATTTGATCATCAAAATTAGTACTTGACATAGTCAGTTTTGAACTTAAAAAGCAGCCATTGTGTCTTGAAAACCAGATTTAGTGCTTAAAATAGCAAGTTTAGGTCATGAAATGCGGCAATTGTGACTTAAAAATCAAAATTAGTTCATTAAATGGCAAATTTTGGTTCTTAAATGCAACCATTGTGTCTTGGTAATCAAAATTAGTTATTGAAATAGCAAATTTAGGACATAGAAAGCAGCAATTGTGATTTGAAAATCAAAATTAGAGCTTTAAATTGCAAATTTAGGTCCTTAAATGCAGCAATTTGGCTTTGGAAATCGAAATTTGTACTTGAAATAGCAGATTTTCGACTTTGAAAGCAGCGTTTTAAATCTTGAAACGAAATTTAGTGCCTCAAATAGCAAATCCTGTTTCTCAAAACCAAAATGTAGCATCCCAGTCATCATATTAACTCACAAAGACCACATTTAACGTCCTAATTAAGAGATTTTCAGTGTCCCAGAACCAAAATTTTAGTCTCTCCTCTCGTAAATTGCTGCTCATCGTTTGAAAAACAAGTCATCTTACCAGTAGTTTCTTCTTGAATCCCGGCTCTTGCCTAAAATAAATGAGAGAATCAAGTGGAAATTTGAGGAAGATGTTCCCAGCCGCCAGATGGAGACTCTGTTTCTTGACTTGGTCCTGGTCCTTGCAGCAGCCCACTCTCAAATTCACTGTGTCTCTTTGCAAACTCAGCTCTAACTTTGTCCAATCGTGAAACGGCTCTCCTTTGGCTTTGCATTTGTTCAGATCAAATTTAATCTGATGAAGTTTGGTGTCCTCCACCGCCCTGTAGTCCAACAGCAGCTTGTTTCGTTTGGTGTCCGAAATGAGTCTCAGCCATGGAGACATCTTACCAGGCGAATTGATGGACAAAAGAGCGGCGGTTGTTTTGCGGTGCTGTTTGTAGCTGAAAACAACGCTCAGTTCGTCGTTTAATTTGGACAGGAAATCAGAGCTGAGGTTTGCAGGAATCTGGACTTGGTCAAACGACGAATGGAGCCTCCAGGCTTTCCAATTCCCTTCTGGACTCGACCAGGAAACGTCCTTCACACCTCGCATTGCACTACTCACGTTTAAAGCTTCAAGTATATTGATTTCTGCACAAATACAAACAGAAAATTAGAAATTCAGCGAATCCATCACAGTGACACCCTGTAACGCATGTATTTTCAATGAGAACTTTACAGGGTGTCAGTTATAAACTTTCTTAACATTAATCAATAATATTTCGTATAAATAAAACGTGAAATAGTCTTAACAACTACAAATAACTAGTATAATTAACAAAATCATTTTTTTAATCGGTTTATTGAACTTTATGAAAATTTGCAAGAGGATGACACCCTGTATCGCGTGCATTTTCAATGGGACTTATACAGGGTGAATTAGTTGTCGACATAAATAACATTTTTATCGATAAAATCTGTGTTATTGATTAGAAATTAATAGTATTTAATCAACTAATAGCTAAATGCATATACCAAAACGTATCATAATTTATTGATCTTAGTAATTAGTTGAAATTGAGATAATTAACAATGTAATAGCATAAACACTAAATGTTGAGTGGCTGATGTTGAATGCACATTTAATTCTTTCCAATATAATGAATATCAGTAGAATGTTAAATATAAACGCACTTTCAACGTTGTTATACAAATTCAACTTTTACCGATAAAAACTTGGCAATTTATTACTAATTAATAATATTTAGTAACTTAGTAGTTCAATTAATATATAAAAACGTATCATAGTTAATTTGTCTTAATAATTATTTGCAACAAAGTTAATTAACAACGTAGTTATAATAACACCAAATTTTGAGTGGCTGATGATGAATGCACATTTATTTACTTCAACACACAAATGTATTGACAGCGAGATGAATATAAACGCATAATCAACGTCGTTTTCCAATTTTCACTATTTTTTAGTTTGAATGAAAAAAATGGCAATTTACGAACCTATTTGATTATTTTGGGCGGATAATTTTCGTGGATCAGCATTAACGAATCCAACAAGTATTATGAATACAAAATAAATGCAATTTGTCATCTCCATCGTCGTTAACTGTATAATACAACTGAATCTTGGAATTTTTGGCTTTGCAAAAATTTTTTCTACTTCTTCTCCTCCAAGATTTTCTTTTCCTCGAAAAAGAAAAGAGATTTATTTCCCTGTGTCTTTTAAGTAAGTCATCGTAGCTCACTGCTGCTCTTTGTCACAATAAAGATCACATTATTACTGGAAAAAGGCGGTTAATACCACACTTGTCGCGAAATTTTAAAGAGAATTTCACACAGACAGACACACACAACCTCAAGCGATGAAACCAACATGGATGCCTTCTTTAGAATGGAGATTGCTTGTGTGCGAAACCCAAGCGAGTTGCAACATGATTTTAACGGAAAATGTCAACGGGATATTCGAAACACAAGCGGGTTGCATTTTAACATTAAAATCGATTGAAACATTTTACATTTAACGACTATTTTTTACGTTTAAACCAATTATTTGATGAATTAGCAAGTAATCAAACATGCAAATTAAAGATATTAAAATTACCAATCGAATGGCATTCAATTTACCAATATTGCTCGTTTGGTTCATATATTATAGTCAAATAACTGTCCATACTTCTGAATTTTTAAATTTTTTGACGTTGATCATGCGTTTATATTCGTCTTTCTGTTACTATTTAATGTTTTGAAACGTAAATAATGTCCATGCGTTTTCAGCCTCCCAATGTTTATTGTTCATGCTATTACTTTGTTAATTATCATAATTTCAACTAATTATTAAAACAAATTAATTATAATACATTTTCATATATGCATTTAAATAATAATTGGTTAAATAATATTAATATTTAATTAATAACAACAGATTTTAACGATTAAAATGTTAGTGTTTGTCAACAACTAATGCACCCTGTATTAATCCTATTGAAAATACACACGATACAGGGTGTCACCACTTACAAATTTCCAGAAATGTAAAAGGAAGTTTAGTTTAGTAATCTTAAAATTTATAACATCTTAAGGAGTTTCTTTAGTTAAGAAATGCACATTAACTTTTAGATTTTTTGTTGCAACTGCTGCCACCAAACAGCAACTTAATAAATTAATTAATTATGTGATCAGCACTTACGCTTAAATCAGTTTTAATGCAGTGAATATGACTGGTGCTGCCACTATCACGGTGGTTTTTTTTTTGCAAATTTAATTAATGGATTTTGGATGTGGATATTTTTCATGTAAGCATTTTTAAGACTGCAAAAAATATTTCTTAATTATTTGTTTAATTTTTTGTTTCAATTTTAATTAAATATTTAATTTTGCATGTAACTGTGATGGGTGTCAAGGCACTGAAAAATTATTTAAGCAAAAGAAAAGTAAGAAGAAAAAAAACAAAAGAAAAAAGTAATTAAACGCCTTGGTTGCTCTCGATGGCCAGTGAAAGTTGTTATTAAGTGGGTCACCCACAATTTACAAGCCAAAGGCAATGGGGAGACACCATTCATACAGGAGACATCAAAATGTGGTAAAGGTTACACACAACTCAATAAACATAAATTAAAATTTTTCTACAGGAAATTAACCTTGTTTCAATTTTATACCAGTTTTCATATGCAAAAGAAATTCTAACTAGCACCCTGTAATTTTTCCCATTTAAAACGCATGGAGTACAGGGTGCCACTGTTACCAAATTTTTTAAAAAGCTTATAACTGAAAAAAGTAAAAGTGGTTTCAAATTTAGTCATAAAAACTAGTTTGACCGACATGTCCACTGACATTTAGCACAAATTCTTTTATTTTTTTCTCCAACCACCTTCAACTTCAACTTCACTCTCTTAATTTAAAGAAGAAGAAGAAGAAAAGTAAGGCAAAGGTTGGTCGTTCTAGGTCCACCCAATCAAAATAGACCTCAAAAAGTCAAAACTGGACCAAATAAGGTCACAACAATTTGTCCTGACAAAATTATTAATTTTCTGCTCTCAAAAACGATCAAAATTCAAATTAAAAAACCTCAATATTTC
>JAAFCF010005748.1:15536858-15587376 GCA_013389785.1 Helicorthomorpha holstii | reverse complement strand
ATAAAAGAAGCAATAGATCGCATAGGGAAAAAAAAGTTGTAAAAACATTTGTCAGTTACACTTCTTCTTTTGCTCCATTGCCACTTTTTCTTTAAGTCATTCAATTTTATACTGAGGCTTTTGATTTATTGTCCAGGTGAGAAAAAAAAAACCAGAGTGTGAAGGACATGTAACATACTGGGGGTATAGGCTAGGCTAGGCTAGGCTGACCAGAAAACAAATATTGTGTACTATGCACACATCAACTGCGCATGCTCAAGAGAATGCCATTAAAAGTAGCAAGCTGTGTGTAAAAATAAAAAAAAAGAAAACTTTACTGAAACCACATTTTAGGCAAAAATAACAAAAAAATAAAATAAGTAAAATAGAAGGGACTAAAATAAATGGCTAAAATGCATTCAAAATTTGTCCATTTTTAACTGAAGTTTTAAGTAAAAGCAGTCACGCACCCTGTATAGTGTATTTTCAATGGCAAAATACAGGAAGTAACAAAAGTTTCGTAAATTATAATTTTGAAGTTTTGTAGCAAATTTATTTAAAAAAAAAAATTTAATTGAATTTTAACCTAATTTTGAATGTATTCTTTCATTAATTAAAATCAAATTAATTACCAAACTAATTTTTAATTAAATAGAAAAATTAAAAAAATGCAGCTATAAAATTCAACGCACCCTGTACATTGCAATTCCAATACAAAACCTACAGGGAGTGTCGTAAATTTTAATACACCAAAAACTTTTAAACGTAATAAAATTAACAGCGCATGCTCAGTAACTAAATTTTACACTAATTATTTAATAAATCTTTCATTAAATAAAAATAAATTAATTACCAAACTAATTTTTAATTAAATGAAAAAACTAAAAATGCAACTTTAAAATTCATCGCACCCTGTACAATACAATTCCAATTGAAAACCTACAGGGAGTCTCGCAAATATAAATACATAAAATAATTTTAAACGCAAAAAAAATTAACAGCGCATGCTCAGTGACAAATCGTTTAATAAACAATACCAATCACGCATGCGTAAATTAAAAAAAAGAGAGTTTTATACCTGTCCAAGTGTCCATATTGTTATTTTTTTTTAAAAAAAGTTTTTTCCCACCTATTTTTTGACTAGACTGACAACACTGCTGTTGATAAGTAACAGTTGCTGCGTAACCGTGTAACAGTGCACGTGACAAAACATTTTTTGATATAAAACTCAAATGGTTCTAAATCCTTGGGTTTAAATATGTGAGCACATGGATTTAAGCTCCGCCTTAAGACGATTAAACCGCAGCCAATTGGTAGAATTTGGGGTTTTTGAAAACTAATATATAATTTTATCAATGGAAGCGAAACCAACATGGCTACCGAAACTGGATAAACAAATTCAATAATTATGAATGGCTGAATATAATTCAAAGTGGATTGTAACGGTTTCAACATTTAAGAGAGTAAGAAAGAAGCCATCTTTTTTTTTTTTTAAATAATAATAAAAAAAAGTTTATGCAAAGTCATTCCCAATTGGCTAAGTAAATTACAGACAGGAAGTACTAAGCTCATCATTCAAAAAAGAGAGAAAAAGAAAGAGAAGAAGATAAAATTGCGTAATTCACTCTCAAATAACTTTCATTCCAATTTCTTAAAAGAAATCAAGTCAATGACTTTAGTTATTTCTTCAAGTTTCATCTTTTAAATATCATAATAGACAGAAACTGTAACTCAAATAAACTTTAAAATTAACTTAATTAGCGATTTAAATAATAAAACCGGTGATGATCAACGTCTATTTGAAATGAGCCAATTTAACTCTATTCACGTAATGCTTAAAATATGTCTCGCGTGCTAAACGTTAATCACCATAACAAAAACGCTAAATTTAAATTTTAAACTACTATATAAAGCCTTTTTAATAAACCATTTTAAAAAATCTGAAACTAAAACCAATAAAAATTCAGATTAACAACCTTTCGATATACGCGTGACATACACATTGACTGTCAATGAGACTCGCGAGTAACACTTTGATAATCACCATCAAATTTCGCATAAAGCAATATTTTACCATTGTAAATAATTTTGATGATCAAAATCTGTTTAACCGAAGCCATTTTAATATTTATGGAATGTTTAAAAATTGACTCGCGTGCTAAACGTTAATAATCATAACAAAAAAACTAAATTTAAATTTTAAATTACTATATAAAGTCTACTTATTAACTATTTCAGTCAATCTAAATATAAAACCAATAAAAATGTAGATTAACAATCTTCAATGTTCGCGTACCATACACAAATGACTGTCAATGTGTGGCATTGTGACTCGCGAGCAACACTTTGATAATCATCATCAAATCTCTCGTACAGCATTATTTTAACATTATAATTAATTTCTCTAATTAATTGTATAATTTAAAAAGCTTAATCGTGTTTAAACTCACCTTAGAGCTGCAAAGTTGTCAAGAAAACAGCGAAAAATGTTATTTGGCGGTGGAAGCGACGATCGTTGACCGCTAAAACAACGGTATAGGCGTCAAATGAAGGTGAGTCACGGCCAATAGGTAAAAGAGACTGAGAAGAAAAAACTTCAAAACTTACAATATGGGAAATTTAGTTGATCATCTGCTTTTTTTTTATTTTTTTTTTTTTTCACTGTTTCCTTTCTGGTTTCATGTGGTGCTGAAGCGGTGGGCATTATGGGAGGAGAGAGAGTAAGAAGGTGGTAGTGGTGGGGTGGAGGGAAGGATGATATAAAGAGAGTGGAGGTCAGGGCTCCCACTCACCCTCCTCCTCTTCTTTCCCCCCCCCCCCCCCCCTCTCCTTCAAATATAAAAGGTGAACTTAAAGGCGTCAACGCCACTGTGAAGAAAAAATAGCTAAAAACCAGACTGCACTGAAAAATAAGAAAATCCAAAAAAATAAGAATTAAATTGACTTGTATTTTTTAAAAAAAATATTAAAAGTAATTTAATAACACAAATAATAATTTTAATTGGATTTTTTATTGATTAAAACAGTGCTTAAACGAAATCATCTGCTATTTCGAACGCACCCATTATATTCTTAGCGTTGTTAATACGTCACTAAGCTACAATGCCATTGCTTTTGGGTGCGTTCGTAAACTATGCCCAAAAAAATATTTGCCTGTGTTTTAGCTATGTGCGAGTGTATTCTACTGCGAGTTCACCCACTGTATACTTTGCATTGCGATGACGTAACCACGTTTTATTAAAATGTATCTATGGGCGCGTTCGTATACTTTATTGTCAACGTTTTTGCCGTCTATTTAGCGTCAAATCCGGCGTCATTTTTAAAAGTTGACGTTTTATAGCCAAATTAAGGTGAATGTCGTTTAAATTAGTAAATGTTGCTAATTGTTGTTTAAATTTAGGTCGTTATTATGATTGACATTTAGCGTGATAAATGAATTAGTTTGGAGTCACGGACAGTTAAGATTTTTGTTTGTAGGAGGAGGAGGAGGAGAAGAAGGAGAAGGGTGGTTTTTTCTTTAAAAAAAATTATTTTTTCTTAAAGTTAAGTCAAAAAAAAAATTATAAAGTAACTGCGACGTTTTGTGTGATACTTCAAGGCCATGAATGATGATAATAATACGAGGATCCGGAAATGGTGATTTGCGAGTTTAAGAAAAAAGGTAAAAAAAAAAGTGTTAGTGTGTGCCCTCTGGCGGCCACGAGAGGCGCAGTATGGGGGGTTAAACTGGATTTTTCACTTGAAAAAATAAAAGTGTATGGGGTTTTGCAGTAAAAAGAGAGGGCGAGATGAGTGAGTGGGTGGACATTGAGAATAAGAGAGGTCGAGGTCAGTGGGAGGTCACGAACAACAAAATAAAAACATATAGCGACATCTAGAGATCGTTTATGTAAATCACAGTTGTAAGGTAGCTCAAAATTTTACAAAACAAATGTAAATCTTTATAGATTTACTAAAATATTTTTTTTTCTAAAATCATTTAAAAATAGTAAAAATCAAATTATACAAATTTAAAAGTCAGATAGCCACTTGCTACGTTCTATATTTTATTATTACAATTTCAAAATTGTGGTTACCAATCTTTTTAGTTCACGTACCAAATCGTATTAAAAACTCAATTTACATAAACAGCTCGCCTGCTGTTCTTTGACGACCACATCAAAACATTCCAAAATTGTTTTAGAATTGTTATATACGTCATTTCCCTGTCACTTAAGTAAGTTGAAACGCAAATTAATGTGTTTAACAACCTTTTGAGTTCACGTACCATATTTACATACTTTTTTAAAGTCCTTAAAAGTGGCTCTTGTTCTCTACTTTGACAACCATTTAAAAACTTAAAACATCAACCATCCAGTAAGCTTATAACTAATTATTTTTTGGTTATCAACGTCACTATAAATATGTACCAATAAAGCATTCAATGTGATGTGCCCATTGTGGCTCGTAATCAAAAAGTTGATAACCATATTGAAACTTTAAATTTCAATAAGAAAAATTTAAAATATCGTATAAGTTTTTTTTCGTTTTTTGGCATATGAAATTCAAAAAAAAAAACTTGCGTAAAAATATCTTCAATGTTGCAATAATGAATTATTGATTATTTAAAATGCCCATTACTACGTCACTCATGAACTCAAAAAAAAAGTGATTGGACGCCTCCTTGACCATAATAACATTACATCAATTGGTGTCATCCACGTATAATGTCGTCTTAGCAGGCAGAAAATAAGCAAGGACATCGTTTATAAGACAAATGGTGAAGAAATCAAAGAAAATAAATAAATATTCAATTCAGATACACAAACCATGTGTGTGTGTGTGTGTGCTTTCCTTCACCTTAAAAAAAAGTTTTCATAAAACGTAACGTCACATTCAAGTAAAACGTTACGTTTACGTTCAAGTGAATATTTAAATGATTTTTTTTTTCATTGAAATAATGCATAAGCAAGAAACACACCCTGTATAGTTGAATCTCAATGGAAGAAATACAGTGTGCGTTCGAAATATTTATATAAGAGTAAAAGAACGTGATGCACCCTGTACAATGTTATTCCAATGAAAATGTACAGAATGCGTCAAAAGTATGAAATTGTGGGAAGGGAAAAAAAATGAAAATTCACCGGAAATTATTAGGTTATTTTGAATTTGCGACTAATAATGTAGTGCACGTTGCTTGTTTTCATATAAATGAGGCAATGTTTTGTTTAACCTTGTGTTTGAACAGCTTTAGCCGTTTAAACATATGTCGATATCGATATAATCGTATCGATAAAAATCAAAAATAGTAGATGAAGTTATCAAAAAGAAAAAAAGATTAGATATTTTTATATAAAAGATTAAGATTGCAAATTAAATCCATTTTTAGTTTTTTAATATTAAAAATAATTTAAAAAGTAATAATTAATAATAATTTTGCCCCATTTTTCCCATAAATTAATTAAACATGTATAATTAACACATTTAATTTAATTTTTTTATTATTTCTTTTTTCACTGTTTTTAACACACAATAAAAATCAACAGTAATGACCCCAAAAAATAGAGGAGGATGAGGAGGAGGGGGAGGAAGGTGGGTCGATTGGGGGAGAGAAAAGAGAGTATTAAAACAATATTATGGCTCAAGGTAAAACACGCCACAGGCAATTCTAATCAATGACACAGCGCATGCGTCAAATTACGATATCAAAAAAAAAAAACAAAAAAGCCAGCCAATCAGTAGTAAACAAGAGGGAGGAGGAGATAGTATTCGAACGGCAAATGACGCCAAATTCAAATGGTAAAAGAACAATAGAACGTATAGATATTAGATAGGATGATGATGTATGCGCGAGTGCTAATCATCACGGGAGTAGCAGCAGCCCTTGCGGCGTTTACGCTTACAAATGCCGCACCTGCTGGATTGTCTCACGTCGGTGCCGATGGAGACACCTACCAGATCGGGGTCGGGATAGGAGACTGCACAGGCCCAGCAGCTGAAGTCAATTTGGTATCGATTTTAATACCGTTCTTTTTTTTTTGTTTTTGTTTTGGTAGAATTATGACGTAACACTGGTTTCATGGTTAAACGAATGAAACAGTTTGTTAACTTAGGTGTTGATAATAACATGTTTTGTGAGGGAAGTGAAATAAAATAAATGATTGGTTAATCAACTGTAGCGAAAGTCAATGCCAATAACTTTTTTTTCAAATAAAAGTTCATTACGTCAATTTTATAATGTGACATCATGAAATTTAAAACTTAGAACACATTTAAAAATTCGCTTTGATTTTATTTTGTGATGTCATTTTTTTTTTATAAATTTTTTTTTTTTGGTTTTCGATGATGTCATACGGTGATGTTCATTTTTCCCCGTTAGAAATTTAAAATTTAGAATAGACTTTTATTTTTGCTTTGTTTGTTTTTATTATTTCGTCATTGCATTTAAATATTTAAAAATGTTCTACTGTAAGTCACTTGTTGTTACGTGGCTTTAACGTCGAAGTCTATGAGAGTTTTTAGCGTTGAAGTCTATGTAGAAAATTTAGCATTGAAGTCTATGAAACAAATTTCTCATTAAAGTCTATAGAATATTTTTCTCATAGACGTTTCCATGGTAACAGCATTTCGAATATTTTCAAGATTTTATAAATTATTTAAACTGAATGACGTCATCGTTAAAAAATCTTTGAAAAAAAAAAGTATTCTAAATTTTTACTATTGAAAACTGTAGGTCAATTTTAGCATTGCAGTCTATAGAGAAAATTTAACATTGAAGTTTATGGTGTTTCCATGGTAACAGCATTTCTAACGTTTTTAAGAACTTCTAAATTATTTAAACTGAATGACGTCAGCGTTAAAAATTTAGCATTGAAGTCTCTGAAGTAAATTGAATATTGCAATCAATAAGAAAATACAATATCTAGTTGAAATGTACTGTATGAATGTTTCGACTTAATTAGCTGTTTTAATTAGATGGGCTATGCCATGATGGACCAAACAGCCAGTGGCATTCACTTGCGCCAATACAGTCGAGCCTTCATCATAAATGACGGGACAAACAGAGTCGTCATTGTAAGTGTAGACGCTGGAATGATCACAACAGCAGTTACCATTGGGGTAATTACACTTCAAACTAACTAAGCTTAACTACCTAATTAAACAGTATACAGCTGGTGGTAACTAACTGAGTAATTAATTAACTTAATAAAAGGTAATTGAAGAGCTTGAAAAGCGCTTTGGTGGCTTGTACAATGTTCGCAATGTCCTCATGAGTGGAACTCACACTCATTCAGGACCAGCTGGATTCTTCCAATATTTTATGTATGACGTCACATCCTTGGGATTCATCAAGCAAAGTTGGCAGGCACTTGTAGACGGAATTGTTGAGGTATTACAAAGATAATAATACCATTTTCAAGTGTTTATAAATAATATTAAAATTTACGATAAAAAGTTGAAGTGGCTTTTTAAAAATTGTTTTGCTAATTAACATTGTTAATTGCAGAGCATAACAAAGGCTCATAACAACATGAAACCAGGACGCATCTACCATTCGCAAGGAGACCTTGTTGATGCAAGTATCAACAGAAGCCCTTACTCTTATGACCAGAACCCAGAAGAGGAAAAGGCCAAGTACAATTTTTACATTAAACCTCTCATAAAAAAAAAAAACTTATCAGTGTCTTTTATTAATTTTTTTTTGTTAAAACTTATCGATTGATTATTTTAAAAAGATACGAATACAACACTGATAAGAAGATGTTGCTGTTGAAGTTTGTCGATACCAATGATCAACCAATTGGGATGATAAAGTGAGTTTTTAAATGCGCAGTTAAGTGTGCCAAGTAGTTAAGAACCTTAACTAGTTGTTCTAAAAAGTCTGACATTTTTACAGCAATTCATAAATCGGTAATGGGCATGCGCGAATTGGGTATAACTTTAACACTGCTATTGGAAGCGCTGTATAGTAAATTTAAACACTTTTGTGTAATACGCATGCGCAGTTCCATGTGCAAAGTAGTTTAGTAACTAACTTAACTATTTCCGGAATTATAAGGCTAAGTCGTTTAAAACATGGTGACTATAAGCATGCGCGAAAACGTATCATTGAAATGCATTGTTAAATATTTAATTTTAAATGTAAAATTTAACACGCATGCGTATTGGTGGATTTGCGCAGTAATGTGTGCGAATTAGTTTATTAACTATTTAAACTAATTCCTAAATATCTCCCCTTAGTCACAACTTTCACAAAAGTTACGAGCATGCGCGTTGTCATTTGTAATCACTGTCACTAAGAAACAAGAAAAGAAATGGAGCGCGAATGACGTAATATAATAATAATAATAAAAAAATGAAACCAGGAAAAAAATTAACCACAAATGAATACTAAAAGGTTCAGCTCCAGTTGTGTCCAATGAGTCCCGCTACCCCACAGAGAGAAAGAGACAGAGACATAGAAAGTGGGGGTGGGGGAGGGGGGTTGGGGGAAGAAAATTAATTGGTCATAAACAATATATTATTATTATTTTTTTTTTCCTTATTAAAAAGTGAGAAGAAGGAAGTTTAATCTCCCGCCATTTGCACTTTCTATTTCAGTTGGTTCTCAGTCCATGGAACTTCAATGAACAACACCAACGAATACATCAGCAGTGACAACAAGGGCTATGCCTCACTCATGTTTGAGGCCCAAATGAACCCTCAAGGGACCTTCCCAGGACAAGTACTTTACGCACACACAAAAAAAAAATACTTTTTTATTTTAACTTTTATTAATGATTGTTATTTTAGGGATCATTTGTTGGGGCCTTTGCTCAATCCAATGAAGGAGATGCATCACCAAACACAGCTGGGGCCAAATGCATTGACACTGGTCTTCCCTGTGACTATAAAACCAGCACTTGTAATGGAAGGGTAAGTTGCTTTGAATGTGGGTGGAGTGGGACATACACTGGAATCTATTTAACACGAAATATGTCTTAATGTTAAAAGATTTCTGTCTTAAACGAAACATAAAGAAACAAAAAATGACATTTGTTCAGCTTAACATGATAATAGATGCACTGGAAGAAAAAACAATGCAAATTTAAATGGGTTTTTTTTTTTTTTTTTATAAAAACAAACAACAAATTTATTGATTGCATTGGTTTATGTGGTTTTTAGAGTGGTTGACACTAAATTAGGTTAGTAAATGCAAATTTTGTTTGTTACTTTAAAGATTTTGGATGCAAATTTGAAATTTTTAGCATTGAGGTTTGCTAATTCAGTAACTAAATTAGAATTTTTAGTGACTAAATTTGCCATTCAATGTACAAAATTATGATTTTGGGACATAAAAACCGATTTTCAGTGACTAAATTAGCCATTTAATGCACACACAAAATTTTAAGCCATAAAAACCAATTCGTAGTGTTCAAATTTGTCATTTTCGTTACAAATTTAGTCATTTAGAATGCAAAACCCAATTTTTGATGACTAATTTTGCCATCTAAAGTACAGATTTGAGTAAAAAAAATGAGTGTTTAATGCCTAAATTTGACTTGTAGGAAACAAATCATCAATTTTAGTAAAAATTGACCTAAAAATTTGACATTTAAAGTTAAAATTAGGCATTTAGCACGAAATTGAAGACACGAATGTCAGTTTTTAATGACTTAATTTGTCGTTGTAAAGTACAATTTAGCCATTAGGACATGAAAAACAACAAGTTTTAGTGACTAAATTTGAAATTAAAGTAAAAATTAAGGTTTTAGGTCACAAAAATCACAATTTAATGTCTTAAAATAGACATTTAATACACAAATTGAGGCATCCACGACAACTAATCTTACAGAGAATAAAATGCTTTGATGTTAAGCGACTTAGTGTTAAACGGGTTCCACTGTACCTTTCCTTTAGTGACCTTAGCCCCAATTAAAAACAGTTGTGAAAGTATTTTTAAACCAAAAACAAAACAAAAAAATGAGTTAAAATGCTGTGTTTTTTGTCCTTGCAAATGCAAAAATGATGGAAATTCTCAATTGTGAAATGTTTAGTCGCCTGCTGAGCCACCGTAGATTATACAAAATGGCGTCAATGCTTTAGTTGCGGATGCTTACTAATCAAGATTATATTTATAATGTTTTTAAGACTTACATTTTGATGAGTTATTAATCCATCCAGTTTCAAGGTCCTGTTAGTTGTTGTTGTTGAGGAGGAGGACAGAAGTGGGGGCACTGAAATGGCCATTGTCCATTGGTCATTAACGATGGGGCACACACACAGCTATTCCTACTGTATTTTAAGAGTCAGACAAGTGAAATAAACATGAATCGAGGTCATGGCTTCCTTTTTTTCCACTAAATTTAATAGCTTCCTCATTAGTTCATCTTCATTATTTTGTCCATTGCGTCATCAACACTGCAAAGATGCAAAAGGAAGAAAAAAAAAACACTACTGTCAATCAATAAGCTCAATATAACACACACACATACATATACATACTCAGTAGTTTAAATTTAAACCAGTTTTTTTTACTTGTATATTAAAAATTAGCATATCTAATCACTAATTAAGCAGTTTGAACGTAAACTGAATGTTTACAACTGACACCCTGTATTTTGTTCCATTGAAAATGCAATGAGTACAGGGTGTCAATGATGCCAATTTCAAGAATCTTAATTGTTTACTAAAAAATGTTTTTAGACTGCAAACTGCATCGCTTTTGGACCTGGTAAAGACATGTTTGAAAGCACCAAAATAATCGCTCAGAAACAATTAGACACGGCCAATGTAAGTTTTTCTTTTAATTCATTGAAAACTAAGACGTTGCTGTTAATTCTTATTAACAAAACAGGGACTTTTCTTAAGTGCAACAGTTGGTCTTCATGGCCCAATCTCATATGCTCATCAGCATATCAATATGACAAAAAGGACGTTTGAATTTGGTGGTCAAAATGTAAACAAAAATCAATGTCTACTATTGTTATTATGTCCTGATTGACATTTGGTGGTTTTTTGCAATAGTACACAACATGCACTGGAGCAATGGGATTCAGTTTTGCAGGTGGAACCACTGATGGACCTGGAGCTCTAGATTTTCATCAAGGTAATAGTATAATTTGAGGAAGAAAAAAAAATAATAAAATAAACAAATAAAAACGGCTATTTAATTAGGAATAACTCAGGGAACTCAAAATGACTTCTGGGACGTTATCAGGAACTTTCTCCATGTGCCAAGTCAAGAAATAATAGACTGTCATTATCCCAAAGCAGTGCTGTTTCCATCAGGCGAGGTAATAACCACTTTAGCATGAAAGTCTATGGGAGAATATTTAACATTGCTGTTTTAGGCGTTTCTATAGCAACCATAGAACACAAATGTTTTTACAAAATATTATCATTTAAATTGAATGACGTCATGAACTGAAAAATAAATTATTCCAAATTTCGCATACCACGTGACAATGACGTCATAAGTACTGTATCTTTTAGCATAAAATCAATAGAACACTTTTTTTTAACATTGCAATCTATGGGGGGAAAACATTTAATATGAAAAGTCAATGGGAGAAATTTATTAGCTAATTTTATTTGCTAATTTAGATGATGAGACCGACCATGTGGACACCGGAAATCATTCCAACGCAAGTTCTGAAGATAGGGAACTTGGTGGTTTTAGGTGTACCAGGTGAATTTACGTAAGTGGTCCTTACTAATGACGGCAGAAACCGACCTTACAATAATGAAATGACTATTTTAGGACCATGTCAGGTCGCCGCATGCGTGAGGCAGTGCAACAGGTGTTTGATGACAATGGGGCAAATCCATCAGGAGATTTAATGGTTACTATAGCCGGTTTAAGCAACATTTATACCAACTACATCACCACATTTGAGGAATACCAAGTAAACAATTATAATTGTAACAAAAAATATAAATAAGCTGATAACTAAACAAATAATAATCTTAGGTTCAACGATACGAAGGTGGATCGACGTTATTTGGACCTCAAACACTCAATGCATACATCAGCCAATACAAATATTTAGCTAATAGTATAATAGCAGTGAGTAAATTTTAAAACTGACACCCTGTATATTCGACCATTGAGAATACATGGTATACAGGGTGTCAATGTTAATGATCATGTTATTATTTTAGGGCGCCGCTGTGGACGGTGGTCCAGATCCACCAAACTTGTTAGATCAACAAATTTGCTTATTAGGAGACGTAATATACGAAACCACGCCCCCTGGAGTATGGTTCGGTGACGTCCTAACGCAACCTATAGCCGACCACACTTATTCCCCAGGAGAAACAGTTGAAGTTGCATTCGCCTGTGGAAACCCAAGAAACAATCTTCTAGTAAATTAAACCAGCTTATTCAGTAGTTAATTTGAGTCATAATAAACAATCATATATTGTAGACTGACTCGACGTTTTTGGCCATTGAAAGACAAGACCAAACGACCGGAGATTGGCTGGTGGTTGCAATCGATTCACATTGGGAGACAAAGTAAGACCAAATTTAGTGGTCCATTTAGCTTGCTAAACAATATATTTAGATTTTAAATACAATTTACTAAAATAATAAGAAACTGACACCCTGTATAATTCCCTATTGAAAATACATAAGAGTACAGAGTGTCACTAATGCGAATTTTTTAGAATGCCTGCAATGTTAACAACTGACACCCTGTATAATTCCCATTAGAAATACATGTAGTACAGGGTGTTCCTTGCACTGATCTGCTGTTATTTTAATTTTATCTTGTTTTAAATAGGTTTAAGTGGGAACTGGCTAACCCAATACTTCAGCAAAGCATCTGTACAATTTACTGGGACATCCCCACCAGTGTTACACCTGGAAAATACCGTGTTTATCACCAGGGTTATTACAAGCTGTTGTGGGTGCCTGACCCATATCATTACGAAGGCGTTACTGAAACATTCAATGTAAGTGGCGGCTCCCTAATCAACGATCACATAAATATGGTGTAACTACAGGGTAAACGATTCCCCCCAAAGCAATACATTTTGGTTTTTGATTAACTGATTGATTTGAAATTCTAGTCGATGGTGCCACAACTGATTAAATTAATTATTTATGTAAATATATTTAATAAAATACAATTTTAATAGTTTATTTTATTTTTGTTTATACCTTTTTCATTGGTAATTCTTATTCATTCAACTGGAAGTTCCTCCCGTGTTTCAATGCCCAGCCAATCGTTCAGTAACAATGGGAATTTTTCATTGCTTGGAAACTGTTAATAAGGAGTTTTAATTATAGTACAGTAATTTATTGTGTTTAAGTTGATAGTTACCCATTTGGCTGATGTGCCTTTCAGTTGACTAATTAATGGTGAAACAGTTTGGTAAAGTTCAATGCATTTTAGCATGTAAACTTTAAATAACACCCTGTAGAAAATAAAGTTTTAAAAATATTGTTTAAAAAAACATTTAAATAATTTACCATAGCCTTGAAAGTGCCGATGAAGTTAAAACATTTAATGGTAAAAAATAGCCTTTGTAGATTTTCTGCAAACCACATCTGGAACAAAAAACATCATTAAAGTCTATGGGAGATTTTTGCATGGAAACGTCTATGGGAGAATTTTAACATTATCGTTTACGGCGTTTCTATGACAACAACATTTCGAACGTTTTCACAAAGAAAAACCTAATCATTTAAAATTAATGACGTCAGTGTTTACAAAAATGTATCCGATATAATAAAAATGATTCTTAATTTTTAATGTCACATGACAATAACGTCACAAGAACATTTTTTTTTTTAGTATTGAATTTGCTTACTTGTGAGCACTTGCGATTGTTTTGAGTGTATAAACAATCAGTTTTGTCGTTGCCATAATTTGAACTAGTAAAAATTCAAATTGTTGACGAGAAGGCAGATTTACTCCAATATTTTTGTCGCCTTTCAATTTTCTATTAAGATTAAAGATTATTTAATTAGAAAGATTTCTTGAGTGTATTGACGACTTTCACTTACACATTGAACGGTTTATAAGCTGCCTTGAGTTGTTGGTTAATCTTATCGGCTGTTTCTGGCAGATTCATCTTCATCACACGATCAATACATTTTCCAACCTGTTTAACACAAATTTCAAAGTTAATAAATTATTGGCTTTCATTAGATGTGGAATTTTTGCTACCTTTGTCAGATCAGACAGTTGCTTATCTCTTCCAAGCACAGATACAACTTTATAAACAAATACCTTATATATTTGAATTTCAGTGTCTAGATGCGTGTTGCTTCTTAATCCAGCTTTAACTTCATCTAACAAATCACTTATACGTTTTAAACTTAACTTTTCTGTAAGAAAAAACATTATAAAATTACAGGAAATCGATAATGTTAATTCGATAATCGAACGTAATGCTTAGTTAAATTACATTCGATATGTAAACTATAACTATCGAACATATCGACTAAGAGCAATTTTTAAAATTTCGAACGTTTTGTTTTTTTACCTAGTGATTTCAGCTCATCTTGCGTATATAAACATTCGACAACTGGTGGAGCTGATTTATATAGCTTTTCAACGTGAGAATCCATAATAAACAATCTTATATTTTAGAAATAAAAAATAATTTTCAATTTCGGCGAAAAAATAACCAAAAACACGCGGTAAAAATCATCCAACACAAATAATGTTTTAAAAAGTAAACATACCGCGACTGATCAATTAAGCCGCTCCTTATTTCGATAGAAATTCGCTTTGTGTAAACAGTACATAAGCTACGTAGCGCAAGGTAGCATTAAGGTTTAAACAATAGGAAAGTTCCATTCAAACGTCGCCTATGTCCCATGGTATGTCCCAATGATAATGGGATTATGTGTTTCTCATCAGAACAAACCACGCCCACATAGTATGCGTCTGATTGATTTTAACGCGGAAAAGTCATCGTAGCCGTAATTTGTTTACAAATTTAACTAATTTTTAGGCCATGGCACTTACATTTGCTGCGTTTTCTTACATCTTATCAATCATAGTGGACGCATTTCTAATATTTTTCTCCATTTTTCATGTAAGTATAATGAAAACTGTATAGCATCTTAGGATGATGTATGGGAGTAAAGTCTAAACCTGATTAATTTCGGAATTGCAGATCATAGCGTTTGACGAGCTTAAAACCGATTATAAAAACCCAATCGATCAATGTAACAGTTTAAACCCGGTAAGTTAACTAATTAAACCATAAATTAACCTGTCAATTAGCAGCAGATGACAAATCGAACATTATCATACTTTTTTTTAAAAATTTTGTTCTAAATCGATTCAGAGTCACTGACAGAACCTGACGAATCGATTCAGTTCTTTTACATTCAAATTGCATAAGTGAATCGTGAATTGAATGAGCTGATTTTGTGACTTTTTTGATTCAATAGCTGGTTTTGCCTGAATACGCTTTGCACATAGGGTTGAATTTGCTGTTTATTTTCGCTCAGGAGTGGCTCACAGTCATCATTAACGCCCCACTCATTGCCTATCATATCAACAGGTGACTAGACCAATTGAATTTAGTGATTAAAAAGGTTTTTCATGTGTCATTTTTAAAAATAAAAGATACCGAAAGAGGCCTCTGATGAGCGGCCATGGCTTGTACGATCCAACTACCATAATGAACGCTGACGAGCTGAATCGGGCGCAACGCGAAGGATGGATCAAATTAGCTTTCTATTTATTGTCATTTTTCTACTATCTGTACGGGTAAGTAACTAGAGACATTAAATTACATGTCTACATAGTTTCATTAACTAATTATAGCTTAAATTTAAAATATTGATCGAAATTCGAGACCATGTCAAAATAGAATGTTCACAACTGACACCCTGTATAGTTCCCCATTGAAAATACATGTAATACAGGGTGTCAATAATGCAAATCTTTTAGAATGTTTTCAACTGACACCCTGTATGATTCTCTATTGAAAATACATGCAGTACAGGGTGTCAGTGTTTCAAAATTTTACAAGTTTCTTAACGCTAATTTTTCGTTGGTTTTTTACTAAAATAGTACCTTTGTATTGCCTAATTTTTTTAAATATATTTTTCAGGATGATTCACGCACTTATTTCATCATAATTAATCACGTTGAAGAGCCAATAAAATACCAAAGTTGTTAAATTTAACGAAAAACTTTTTTTTTTTTTAAATTTTAATGAACTTTTTGTGACTTATTTTATCCCAGACACGAACAATTGATTTCTGTACGTTTGTGTGTTTGTAATTCAATGAATAAAATTTTTCCTCTCAAAGTTTATCAAAAATTAATGGCGTCATAATGAAAAGTGCGCGTGAAATTGCAGAGTGGTAATACTGTACTAAGTTTCGTTGCATAATTATTGGTTGGTTGTTTTTTTTTTGTTGGTCAGAAAACATTGTCCCTTTTTGGCAGTTTTGATGAATTATTAGTCATGTTGTATCCAAAAACATGTTTAGAAATTGTTTCGACTAACCTGATTAGATTTATTTTTAGTTTTTTTGTAATTTTTCTTCCAGCCATTCGGTCGTCAAGTCGTCCAAATCGCGAATTTCAAATACCTAATCAAAATAATAATAATAAAAAAAGTTGAGATAATACAAACTCAAAAAATAAAGTGAAATCCGTTTAACGCGAACTCGCTTAACACAAAACAACATTGATAAAATATTCTTAATTTCAAATGTCATATGACAATAAAAGTTAATGAGAAATTTTAACAGTTTTGTTTATGGTGTTTCTATAGCAACAACATTTCGAACGTTTTCATAAAAATAAAAACCAACTTCAAATTAATGACGTCAGTGTATGCAAAACTATATTCGAGATAAAAATCTAATTCTTAATTTCAAATGTCACATGACAATAACGTCATAAGAACATTTTTAGCATCGAGTCTCATGGGGGAAAAGTTTAACATTGAAGTTTATGGCGTTTCTATAGCAACAAGCATATCAAACGGTCCTGACCGTTTCGTGTTAAACGGATTTCAGTTTAGTTGATACTTACTTTTCCAATATCTGACTCTTTAACAACAGACAGTTTGGTCCCAGCGTACATCATCTGCAGTTCAGGATGACTATCTACGAATTGCAATTTACATTGTCACATGAATTCTTTTAAAACACAAAATCTTTAAAGATGTTTACCTTGAGGTGTGAGGAAGATAAAGCAGAGTGGATAAGCTACTCTGCCGTCTGAATAGTCTAATTTGTAGCTGTATAATATAAAACGAGGTTGGTGACTGGGAAGAGACTCACGAAGACTGTCAACATCAACGTCCTTTAAATAAAAGTCAAAAATAAAATCAATTTCAATGGTGGAAGATCAGAGACTTTTAAAAAATCAAACCAAGTCTTTTATTAGATTTCTTAGAAACTTTTAAAAGAGATTTTAAGACAATTAGATGTCTTCTTGAAAGCATTTTAGGCCTTCTAGGACACTGGTAGACCGTGGCGACACATTTATTGGACAATTTGAACGCATTTTAGGCCATGATAAAATGTTTTAGGACAATTAACATCAAATTTGATGCATTACGGGATAATAAATGACAATTTTTGTAAACAACAGGACACATTATGCTAATTTTAATGTGTTTTAAGACAACTGATGCCTATTTTTTAGCATTTCATGATAATTTATATCCAATTTAGCATCAATTTATGTCCAGTCTAACATTGTAACTTGCCCAATTTATTCACCAAAACGTTTCTCTTGAAAACTCGATTTGACAATTCCTAAATCCATTCCTAAATTAATCAAAAACACCTAAACTTACATCAATGATCTCATCAAGGCACACCAAATGCTTCTCACGATCAATTTTCACTAAAAAAAAATATAAAAACAACTTCATAAGAATCTCATTAACACTCAATGACACTTCCTCAAACTTTATAACAACTGAAACTACGTAAATAAAGTTAAAACCAATAAATTTCTTACTTTTCCAGTTTAAGTGGCAGCTCCATTGACGTAATGCTAAGTAAAAGCACAGCAGTCAATGGAACAGCCACTTAAACTAAGAACGGTTTCATAATTCAACAAAAACGCTCAATTTAGACTAAATTCTACAGCCAATTATAATCCATTACATTATATCCATAAATTGACTGCTAATCATTTAGTTAATGAGTGACTTACTTAATAAAGCAGCGTTGTTTTTTTCTCTTCTAAATCGAAATTTCTTAATGGCTTCCTTCAACGTTCCATCCAGTTCGCACACAGCAACGTTCGCCTTAAAATTAAACCCCCAAAATATTAAGTTATTTCTTTAATTAAAACGTCAATCACCAACTACTAATTGTACTTTAAAATATTAATTATTTAACTAATCAAAAATAACAAGGAAAGCGAAAGTTTTTACCATAATAATTTTGACACACCAACAGCAAACAAACAAAACAGAAAACGTTCGAATTACAGTCTTTTTTTTCTCAGTCTCGTGATTTCCTCTTCCGAGCTGATAAAACACAGGAAATGAGATAATTTCAGTCAAATACTACAATAGGATAGTGAAATTATTATTGTTGAAATTCTTACTGACGAAAACAATGTCCCTCAATATATTTTTAGCCGTGTAAAAAAGCGTTGACATCACTCAGCTGCCACTCCTCCACTGCCTCGAAAGTGCGATGGAATGTCATGGCTGCTGCCGGCCTACGATGAAGAGTCGACGGCATTGATAAATGGAATGAATGCAGTCATTAGCCTCACGTGCTAGGCTGGAAGATTCGATGTGAGGTAGTTTGAGGCTGAAAATGGGATACATTTTTAATGTTAACAGTAATGCAGAAACCGTTAACATTAATTAAGAAATAATAATTAGTTTGTTATTAACAACAGATATTAATTCTATCTTATTATAACTATAAATCATGTATTTAATAGTTATAATTTCACGAATTTGCCTAAACAGCTGTGAATTGTCTAAAACTGTAGCTAGAAATCTCAATAGGCTGAAATTAAGTAGCGCTTCCTATCAGCTCCGTATCGTGTGAATAGCCTTGACAAGCGCTACGTAGAAACAGGTATTTAATTCTCACGTCATTTTCAAATATTGTTCGATGTCTTGCATTGGAAAGTTTACCAACGTAAACATCTTAAATTTCACGTAAGAAATTTCTACATTAGTAAGTTTAGATTTGTTAATTAATATATAATCGTTTTAATTTAGATGCTCGAACGTTTTAATTGCTGCTGATTGATGTTTGATACTCATTCATTTTGACGTCATTTCCATGTCACATTCTCATTAAATGGCGGAAAAGAACAAGAAGTTGGTCCGTTCGAAAAGTGGACTGCGAATTGTGTCCAGCGTCGAATCAACGCGATGTCCGTTTGAGCTATGCGAGCCACCGTGGATGCCAGATAATGAGGCAAATTTTTAATTATTATATTATGGTTCGCTAATTAAAATAGAGCTGTGGAGAAATGCATGCATGACCTCTGTGCAATGTTGACATTGGTTGTTGTTGTCGTCGACACAGTTGACACTTCAATGCCAAAAGCAAACTTTGCACAATTTTAATTGTTATTGGAACTAATTTCGTCGCTTTGTCATGTGATCTTTTTAATTTTTTAGTGCTCCCAATGCATGAAATGTCACGCAAGATTTGATTTCATGAAAAGACGAGTAAGTAACATTATTTCACAGTGTTTACGATGTCAAGTGACAAAGTCACAGTGGGGAATAGCACCCTGTATTATTATAATTGGAAATACATGGAGTACAGGGTGTCAACGCGAGTCATTAGTTATTAATGTTAAAATATGTCGTAAAACATTCAAAAAAATCTTTTGAACTTATTTTGCAGCATATTTTTTTCATTTTCAATGATCAAAAACCACTCAAGCGACCATGTCATAATGGGAATTTTATTTATGACATTGTCGAATGACTAACATAACTCATTCACTGTTATGTCGCGTTACTTTTTAAGTGACGCAGGACTTTTGTGACTTGTAATTATTCTTTTTGATGACTAAAATTTGCTTATCGACCTTGTCAATTAACAAAAACAAGTCAAGCGACTTTGTCATAATGGAAATTTCATTGATGACAGTGTCGTTTGACTAATATAACTGACCTACAAAGTGACACAAGACTTGTTTGAGTTGTAATTATTCTTTTTGATAACTAAAAATTGTTAATCGACCTTGTCATAGTTAGAAAATCGTGTCGCTTTCACTGGTAACTTTGTCGCATGACTCATAAATGGCAAAATAACAAATGTCCTAACTTATTACTTTTAATTTTTTGACGTTCAGCATCATTGTCGTCGATGTGGGCGTATTTTCTGCTCGTCTTGTTGCGCTGAGAAAGTGAGTTTACCGCGAATGTGTTTTGTGGACCCAGTGCGACTTTGTGCCTCTTGTGCTGACGTCACCAGAAAGGAAAATGACTTTTATGACAGACACCTGAAAATTCTCACAATTGGTAACAAATTATATCTAATGAATTCATCAATAATTACCTAAAATATGATAATGTGAATTAACGTAGGAGCAACTTTCTCAGTGTCCAGCAGACTGTCATCGCTGGACAATTACAACAACACTTTCCTCTGTAAACTATCATCAGATCACAAGTGAGATTGATTAGTAAACATCGATGGATTTCAATTGTTTAATTCATTATCTTAATTGAAATGTAGGCAGTTGGTATTTGAAAGCCAAACAAATGAAGACAAATTTGATCCAGTTCAAATTTCAAGTATAAACAACGTCAAAGTCATTAAATCACCTGACGAATCTCAATTAGGTAATTTCAATTCATCAATTTAAGTCAAACTTTACTTTAAGTGGCTTTAAAATTTTAAAGTTTCTGCCAAAAAAGTCCATTTCGATATTCTAATTGCCCAATTTTGAATAACAAATAGCAAATTTAGACATTAAAAATTAATATTGTCTGATTTTGTACACAACTTTCTTAAATAGCTTTTAGCTTTTTAGGCTAATTTAGCTTTTAAAGATGGGTTGTCTTGAATGCCTAAATTTGTATATTAAATGTTCATTTTAAGCCACTAAATATTGATTTTTATGATAAGAAAGCCTAATTTTTTTTACTTTAATTTTAAATTTAGTCACTAAAACTTGTTTTTCTCTTGTCCTAATGACTAAATTATACTTTACACGACAAATTGAGTCATTAACAACTGATATTTGTGTCCTAAATTAAGTGCTAAGTGTCAAATTTTTTTACATAGTCATCCTTGGTTTCCTGCAAGTCAAATTTAGGCCCTTAACATTGATTTTTTACTTAAATTTGTACTTGGATGGCTGAATTGGTCACTAAGAATTGATTTTTGCTTTCTAAATGACTAAATTTGTAACGAAAATGACAAATTTGATCACCAAGAATTGGTTTTTATGTCCTACATTTTCAGTTGTGTACATTGAATGGCAAATCTAGCCACTACAAATTGTGTTTTAAGTCTCAAAATTCTAATTTTGTGCATTGAATGTCCAATTTAGTCACTAAAAATCGGTTTTTAAGTTCGAAAATCCAAATTTTGTACAATGAATGTCCAATTTAGTCACTAAAAACCTTTTTTAATGTATCAAAATCATAATTGTGTACATTAAATTGTAAATTTAGTCACTAAAAATCCTAATTCTGTTCCTCAATTAGCTAAATTCAATCATAAAAATTGAAATTTGCCTCCAAAAACTTCAAAAAACCACCAAATTAGCCTTTACTAACCTAATTTAGTGCCTTAAAAGCCCATAAACCAATTCTGAAAGTCCAAATCCAGTTTTATTTGTTGATCCTGATTGATATTAATTTATGTTTAACTGTTTGTGTGACTTGTTTACTTTTAGACTTAATCGAGGATTGTGAAGCAGGTAGGCGTGGCTTATTAAATTCATTCCATCCGCCATTGTTTGCCCATGTGTATTATTAAACAACTAGTTTTTTTTTTTTTTTTTAAATGTAATGTAAATGTTTGCAGATAACAGTGGAGTGACAAGTGGTTTACACATCCATTACACATCCAGTGGTGGTGGTGGTGGTGGTGGTACAACTGGAGCTGCTGATATTTCTGAGATTAGACTTACCATTAACATGATGACGTCAAACAGGTCACAAGGGGTCAGTTGGATTGTGGCGCTTGTTAAGGTAATTACACTGTCTTTCTCTACTCTTTTCTTCTTACAAGATTTTTTTTTTTTCCTGCTAAGAAATAGAAAAACAATATTTAAACAGTTGACCTCAGTGTTACAATTAACTTAATTAAGTGTGACCAGACTCTGTGTGAAGTTTTAATGGTTATTAGGTCAATTGGTTAGTGTTCAAAAGGTTACACTTATATCAAGTACATTTTTATGCCAAAGAATTTTAAGAATTGACAACATTGACACATTTTTTTTTAACTCTTTCTTTGGATAAGATGAGACTGTTGGACTCTTTGACAACTTTGATTATCAATAAATAATTTATTTTTTTAACTAATTTTTTTTATTGATTTTTGTAATTTTCTATTAAAGTCTAATTAACTTAAATAGTAGATTATAAAATAGTACAAATAATTTAGTTTTTTTTTTTCTAAAAATATAAAACAAGCAAAGACATTGTAGCTTGTTGGACACACAAATCCATTGAATATCCAGTGTTGTCAGATCACTGGCTATGTTTTTTTCTTATTTTCTTATTGAAACATCCATCAATGTTATTCAATTGACATAAAGCAACAATTAATTCACATTTAAAGTCAGTTGAAATGGACAAAAATTAAAGTCAAATGACATTTGATGACAAAAAAAAGGGTTTTCCAGCAAAATAATCAATTACGTTAAAACCAAAATTATACAAAATATTATAAAATAAGTTTTCTTATAAGTTTTGATAGATAAAAGAGTTAAACGGAACTTTAGGAAAACATTTAATATGTTAAATTTTTGTTAGTTTTTATTCAAAATTTACTTAGACTTTTTTTTAAAAAAAAGAAACGGGAATAATCGTCATTATAATTAATGAAATTTAGTCTCGTTTATTTATTAGTTTAAAAAAAAATATTAAGTAATTTTTGAAACTTTGTAAAACCAAATTTATAAAAAAATAAAACAAGGAAAGAAAAATAAAATACAGAAAAATAACAAAAAAAAAAAATGATTTCGGTTAACAAATATGTTGTATTAATTTTTAAAAAATTTAAAATATGTTTTCAATCAAGTTATAAGACACAAAAGACAACTTATTTGTCAATTAAGCCTCTAAAATAAGTCCAATAGACTCGCCTTGTTCATTTGTTTTATGTGAATTTGTTGTTCAGCGAAAGAGTTTAAAATTGACCTGATTGACACCCTGTATGCCATGTATTCTAAATGGGAGATTTATACAGGGTGCTTTTTACACCGATTTATTTCACTAATTTGTGTCACTTAATTATTTAATTAGGCGGTAAAGATGACTTTTGAAGCAAAAGGACCAAGAAATTTTTAATGAACTAACAAGACACAAGGTAAAAAAAAATATATCTATCTAATGCTCGACAAGACTACAAAATGGCGTCTCTCTACAAAACGAAATTAAAAAAAAAAACAAAATGGCGTTTGATATAACTTTTCCAATTAAGACGTAATGTATGAAGAAGAAGAAAAAAAAAAGATGAAAAACGTCTTCCGCTAATTTAATATGATTAAGAAAAACAAGTCTTGCAATAATAATCAAATTAGACATTTTACAACTACAAATTCAATTGGCCTCATTTTGTTTTTTTTTTTATTATTATTCCCGCCAAAATAAAATATAAAAAAATTTATTAATAATAATAATAATATTTATATAATTCTCATTTTAAGTAGTTTACTAATGCACAATTATATATCATTATATGTATGTTGTTTTTATAGTCTAATTTAGTTTGGTTTATGTCTTTTTATTTTTTATAAACGAACGGCTGTGACGTCATTTGTGTTGCTTATTTTTAATTAAATAACTGTTTGTATTTGAAGGAAAATTAGTCAGTGTTTACGCAGATGTTTGCTTTTAATTAAAAGTAATCAACCAATTACTGAACACTTTTATGAGGATGGAAATTGAGAAATTTATTAAGAAAGTAAGGAAGAGGTCATGACCTTTTTAGTTATAACAAACACATTGGAGGAGCTCAGTTCTTATTAGTGCTGGGCGATACAGTATATCGATATAATGATTTTAGTCGATTTAATCAAGTATCGAACTCTTGGTTGATCAATAAAGTAATGAGACAAATCGTCATTGAAGCCAATGTATCTCTGTCTCATTACTTTAAGAAAAGTAAAGCAACGAGACAAATCGTTATTGAGTTTTCTTAACTATTAATTAGTTATTGATCTGCTTGTCGTGGGTTTTCTTGTTTTTTATCCTTGAAACTTAAACTTGACATGTATTTGAGATGACCACCTCTCACACCCACCAACCTACTTAAACTTTTTTGCACTGACCATTGACCATCCCGGATCAAAGCTAACTTAAGTTACAGTAGAACAGCTGCGTCTTAATTTAATCATTAATTATTTAATCACTTTTGCCACAACATTGGGAGATATCAAAGGTCAAAGTTTGCAATTTCTCCATAGACTCTCATCTCATCTTAAAATTCATCTAATTGACTTCAATGCTTCAGTTGGCCGAATCATGACGTCATTCACTTAAAGATTTTAAATTTAAAAATAAAATCAGTCGTTCTATCGGTGAAATCACTTCACTAGGTTTTTTTTAAAAAAAAATGGTTCTAAAATCTAAATAATTATGATGACGTATTCATTTTGCAATATTAAATAATTATTTAAATTTTAGAACAAAATATTTTTTTCTTACTCTTTGATACATGCATCACGTGGTTTAAATTTTTTTTAAATGTTCGAATGCATAGACTTCAATGCTTAAATTTCCATATAGACTTCAATGCTAAATATGTTGCATTGACTTAATTGCTAAATTTACTTCATAGACTTCCATGTTAAACATTCTCTCCATTGACTTTAATGCTAACATTCACCTTCAGTCTTCAATAGTAAAAATGTAAAGTGACGTCATTCAGTTAACATTACAGTATATAAATTCTTGAGAATGTTCGAAATGCTGTTACCATGGAAACGCCATAAACTTCAGTGCTAAAATTTGTTTCATAAACTTCAATGCAAAATGCCTTCAAAGACGTCACTTCCAATACTGTAAATCAGTAGGACGTCTTATGACGACATCTGCAAACTTGCAAATTGACTGAGATTTAAAGAAGCCAGAATAAATCACCTTCCAAAGGCCCATAGTGCTGATGGAAGACCTTTAAATACTCGACATTGTGTAATGTTTTAAGTGATGTAATACAAATTACATTATTTGCGCCTACGCCTGAACTGAATTGCGCATGCGTGTTATATATTTGAGTCATGACTTAAGTTATGTAAACAATGGAAGTCAATTGTGTTTATATCACACGCATGCTCAACAGTTGAGATGCTCGAACATTTGCCAGCTTAAAAAATAAACCACATGTACCGAAATGACAGTATCGATCGAAGGTATTTATGGCGCCTTTTTTTTTATAATGACATCATAAGAGAACAGAACACAACAACGCGGTGACTCATCCTCAGTGAGCACGCATTAATTCATTTTATGCTAAATAGAACACTTCATTTTTAAATTTGAATGCGCCAATCGCTTTACAAGTTCAAGTTTCTTTTTTATTAAAAAAAGAAATCAAAAGGTCAATTGCACACGACGTTAACTTCAACCCTTTCTTCATTTCTTTTTAAGATTAAGTTTCATTGTGATTCGTCTGCTTATCAAGTTATTGTGTTAGTTTTACATAATATGAAAGTTACACAGATGGTGATATTGGAAAAAATTCGATACAACTCGATATTTTCAAAAATTCGATATTTGCACAATTTTCAATATAATCTTGCATTTCGATATTTCCAATATTTTCAGAGAATCAATATTTTTCCTGATCATAACTTACATACCCTGGTGTCAACTGCAAAAGACAATTTGCAACTTCAATAAAATAATGAGACTAAATTGCATTGCTCCAAATACAAATTTGTCTCATTTCTTTATTTTTCTAAAAGTAATAAGACTGAGTTACATTGGTTTCAATGACGATTTGTCTCGTTTCTTTATTTTTCTAAAAGTGATGAGACTGAATTGCATTGACTTCAATGGCGATTTGTCTCATTATTTAGCAGATAAAGTAATAGAGCTTAAAAATTGTAATTTTTAGTTAAAAATGTATCGTTAAATGTCAATATTGAAATATCAAAATGCAATATACAGTTCGATATTTCATTTTATCGACCACATTGAATAAATTGATATCGAAATATCGCTCAGCCCAAGTGTAAATCCAATATCAACTGATCACCATATTTTGTAAAAATACAATTAAATGTATGAAATATACTAATTTGGTGTAGTTAGTTAACCTTTTAAACAATTAAAGATAAAAGTTTCCATGGTAACTAAAACTATCGGTGATTTCAAAATGTGCATGCGTGACACCCTGTAGTCTATGCATTTCGAATGGATAAAACTACAGGGTGTCAGTTTTATGATTAATTTGCCATAAATGGCCAATAAAAGTTATAAATTTTTACGACGCATTATTTTGTTTCTTGTCTTTGTTGGGAGATTGCGCAACAACTGTCTATTAATAAGTCTGAACCAGTTTTTCTTAAAAAAAAAAAAGTCATAAAAAGCAACACTGGGACAATTTTGCAGTGGCCACGCCTACTCGCCTACTAATCAATCAAAAGCAGTTCAGCAGAGCAGTCGGTGAAATTGGTTCAAAAATGCCTTAAAAATACATCCAGAAAAAAAAACCAAGAGGTCAAAATGACGTCTTCACCTCCAAAAATAAAAAAAAAAAGTAAAGAAACAAAATAAAGATGACGTTAAAAATTCAAGAAGAAAAAAAAAAATAATAATTTATTTTCAGGTGTTTTTTTGTTTATTATTTTAATTTATTTTAAGTTTTTGTACTTGAAACAATAAAAATATGCAATAAATTAATTTTACTTTCTCAAGGATAGCGACTTATACGTCGAAAAAGACAAAAATAAGACGTAACGTGAGAATAGCTATATGAGTAATGCGGATTTCTGTTCTCACGTTAATAGTTCCATTCGCTCCGCCACCCATGCCGACGCTCTAATTGAGCGGCTCAGTTATTTAGCTAAAAGAAAGCCATAAACAGGTGAGCGGTTATTGAGCTACAGAACAGCGACGCGTGAAGGAAAAAGGGAAAAAATAGAAAGAAAGCACGGGAAATCCTCGTACGCATTGGCCGCGTAGGTGATGACTAACGCGGCATGTCATCATCACCAACGAGGATATAACTTAAAAAATTCATAAAAAAATACTTAAACGAAACAACAACAAACTTCAACATCTCCAAACATTAGACTAAACATCAAACTACATTCTGGATATTTTTTCACAATTTTAAACGGATATTTACTATTTTTCCTTGAATTTTCAAACCGAAAAAACTAAAAAAAAATAATGAAAAATTGATGATTTTTCATTTTCGTCATCAATTAAGCATTGTGATGTGTGCCAACTGGATTTAAGTGAAAAGAGAGAAAATTGTTGCTAAAATTGGTAAGTAAATTAATTACCTTAATCGCATATTTTAGTCATTTTTGGGAATTAAATTTCATGAAAAAGTGTCTTTTGTCATTTTGCCAAACGCATTAAAAATGAAATAAAATATTAAAAATTAAGTTGACTCTGCTGGCATCAATCCAAAAGCACTTTCCTCAACCCCCTCCCACTCATCCCCACCCAGTGACAGCATATTATGATACTTTTATTGTGTTTACTAAGCTAAATATTACTAATACTGAACAATTAGAGACACCTTCCCCATCTTAAACCAATGGTCGGTTGTCCCTAATAAATTGAAAACCTACATTTTCAGGTGTAAAAAGCAGCAAATACGTGTTAAGATGCTTACTTTTTTACCCCTCCACCCACCACCCAGTCACCATATACCTCCCAGTCACAATAAACCTCCCGACCACCCACTTTGAATCATGGCCATCCACATACATTTTTACAGGGTGCAACTTTCACTATTTTTTATGACATTTTCCTTTCAGTTTAAAGTAATTAGCTAAATTAATTAATTAACTACAGTTATTATAAACTTAATGAAAATATGGTTTATTGTTTTATGGGGTTTTGAACCATGATGATTAAATTTTAAACTTTTTGGCTATTTTTAAGCGCCAAGTGGTCACTTTGAGACGCTGTAACTTATAAACGACTAGCTGTCCCGTTCGCGCTTTGCTGCGAAGATTATGAAGTCCGTACCCGATTTGCCCCGTTCCCACCCGTCCCGTCAATTTTCTATTGCGTTTTTGCCTTCACCATAAAAGTTTTATCGGTAGCTCAAAAGATGGCGCCAAAGGTTTCCCAAATTCTGTCCCGCGAACCCCAAAATTTAATTAAAAAATTTTATTAAAAAATAATTTTAACAAAATTTAAAAACTTTTTTAGGCCCATAGGTTCGTCTGAGTACACAGAATAATGTCCTAAAATTTCATAGCGATCGGACCAATAGTTTAGGAATGCATAAAGGACAGAAAGACACACACACACACACACAGTCTCTTTTATATATATAGAAGATTAATAATTAAACTAGTTTGATAAGCAATTGTTGTATTTCTAGTTTAGTGTGTTGAAAGTTGTTTTTGTAATTCTTGTCTAGTTTTTGAGCTTTGTTGGCTAATTTTAGACTTTTTGACCATTTCTAAGTGCCAAGTGAGACTTTGAGACTCTGTAACTTATAAACTATTAATAATTAAACTAGTTTGCTCGATTATTTTTGTATAGTTGAATGTCTAGTTTAGTGTGTTGAGTGTGGTTTTTGTTGTTGTTGTTGTTTACTTTTTGAGCCAAAATGGTGGTCAAGTGCAACTTTATTACAGGTTTTTTTTTTTTTTTTTTTTTGAGGCAACATTGCTTCAAATATCTATTAATAGTTAAGTAAAAAGTTACATTACTAAACAGGAAATGTTTTCAGATATTAATTTTGTTTTTCTAAAAATATAAAAACAACTTTTGCACAATTTCACTTTTTGTCATTTTTGAAAATAAAACTACAAGGTAGTTATCAGCTTCCGTAACTTTAACAATATCAGTTAAATTAATCATTAATAGTAAAAAAAACAAAAGGATCATTTGACTTAGTTTTAATTAAATCAAGTCAATCGATGTTATGAAATTAATATTGGAACCAAAATGGCGAAATTATTTGTGTAATGTAAATGTTTCTAATGTAAAGGTAACCACTTTGAAACATCGTAACTTCAAAACTATTAATGGTAAAAATTATATCTAAATTGTATCTGATAAAAATGTTAGCATAGTTTAAAGTGGTATAATGCAATCGGTTTCATGAGGTCATGTTTAGATCTAAAATGGCGCTAAAATTGGACCTCAGTCGCATTTATTTTGATAGTTTTTATTCACGTATAGAAGCCCACTTTGAGCCACCATAACTTCTAAACTATTAATGGTAACAACTATATCTAAATTTTACTTGATAGAGATGTTTGCATAGTTCAAATTAATTTAGTGCAATTTGTCTCATGACGTCATTTTTCGATTTTTAAATGACGTCAAAGTTGGAGCTCCATGCAAAATCTAAACACATGTTAATACTGAATTGCAGGTGGAGATTTTTATATTTTCCAATATATTTATTGGGGTCAATAAACAATAAATATTAAAGCATTAAATCCAATTTTTTTTTAATTTTGTTTTTTTTTATTAATATTTTTGTTCATCTGAATTGAACTGGGGAATTCAATTTTTTCCTTCTCCCTCTCTTTCTCCATAATGCACTGCAATTGTTTCCATGTCATCAAATTGACCTCTAAATTATGACGTCATTGAATTATGTAACACACTTAATATCATAACTTACAATAATAACTTATATGTTATGCACTTTTAACTCTCATTTTTTATTTCTTTCTTAAATATCAACTTTCAATCATAATAACAAGTTAAGTTAGTTGAAACCTGATCTGCATTGGAAATCAATGGAAACCTCAATTTCAATGGATCAAATCGATTAATATGCAAAGTTTACTTCGATCAAGGTTAGATAAGCGAACCAAATGTCTAAATTAGTGTATTTTAAAACAGCAGTTTGCATTAAAACTTGAATTAAAAAAAAAATAGATGTCACGACTGATACACCCTGTAATAATTCTATTGAAAATACATTAAGTACAGTGTGTCACTAACAACATCAAATTGTTTTAAATAATTAAACTAAATAATTACTTAAAATAGTCATTAAGTTAAATAAATAAGTAATTATGCTGATTTAATTTGTTATAAAACATAACCTTAAGTTATAGAGCAAAAACAAAAACCGGTTATAACTGGCACCCTGTATAATTTCCATTAGAAATACATGGAATACAGAGTGTCACAAACGCATTAATTCTTTTACTGTAAAAAAAAACTCTTTAAAAAAACATTTAATAATCCCAATAATTTATTATTATTAAAAAAATTAGTTAAAAAAAGTCCAAAATGTGTCACCTAAATTTCCAATTATTTTAAAAAAAAAGCAAAATATAAAAAGTCCCAACTGATGCACCCTGTAATTTCGCCATTGAAAATACATTGCATACAGAGTGTGTCACACAAGTTACTTTTAATCTCATTTCAAAATTCAAAATTAGACATCCTAATTTGAATATTTCAATAAACCAAACGACTTTTAACTACTCAAAACACCATTATTTAATTATTCCTAAATTTTTTGAGATGTGAAAGTTGTGATAGTGAAACTAGTCAATCCAACTAAATTAGACTTTCAAATCATCTGATAGCAATCGATTGAGTTTAGTGGGTTTAGAAAGCAATTAGCTAAGCAGACTAAAAAGCGGGTTTATTGTCTTTTACGCCGATGCAAACTCCTTCTTCTTAAAGACTTAAGAAAGATTTAAGAAGATGAAGCGAGAGAGAGAAAAAGAGAGAGAAAAAAAAAAAAGTTATTGTTTGACCTGAGCGCTTGAACCCTTTGAGAAGGTCAGCGAGAGGGATCATGGGAAGTGTTAAAGGTGGGAGGGAGTAAGTAGAAGAAGTGGGGGGAGGGAATAGAGGTGTCTGCATTCCTATTGCGTGTGTCATGGGTCATCAATATGACGTCATTGTAAATCTCAGTTAAAAAAACAGGTTGGTTGGGAAAACAGCATTCCAGCAATCTTACAAGTTTTTTTTTATTTTATTTTTTTTTTTTTTGGATTTTATTTTGCATACAATGTTTTCTTATCACAAAAAAAGAAGTCGTTTGTAGCTTTCACACGTTTAGTAAATAGTAAATATATTTTGTTTTTAAATTATTTTTTATCTGTTAAATGTTAAAAAAAAACCTTCAAACGTTTCCATATAGCACTGAATTTTATTGCGTTTATTTTTTTTCTATGTGAAAACAGGAAGATATTTCGTAATGGAACTGCCCTCCCGCTGATTAACGTTCTACTGTATGCAAACGGCTGTTCCTTGCACGTACATACACTCCCTCATTATTATTACAGAATTATGGTTTTCGGGCGATTATCAACCTTTTATAGTAAAAGAGCCGTTATTAAAAAATATATTTTAGTTGGTTATATGGTTTTAGCCAACTTAGGTCATTTTAAGTCTATTTTTAATAATTTCAAATGAATTTTCATCAACTTTTGTGAACTTTGAGTAAATTTTTGAGTAAGTCTGAGCGTTTTTGCTGACTTTCAATGCGTTTTTGATAGTTTTAGCGCGTTTTTAAAGCGATTTTGCTCATTTTAGAGCGTTTAGATTCATTTTAGTGCGTTTTTGCTAATTTTTAGCGCGTTTTTATTGCGTTTTTGTTCAGTTTAGTGCAATTTTGCTCATTTTAGAGCATTTTTTTCTTATTGAAGTGCGTTTTTGTTAACTTTCAGTGCAATTTCAATGCATCTCAGTGCGTTTTGCTACTTTTAGTGCGTTTCAGCAAAATTTTGTACGTTTTTTCTAACTTTAGTGCAATTTGACCGACTTTTGTCCATTGTTAATTGTACCTTATTATTGTACCTTATTATTGTACCGGTATCTTTAAATGCAAAACTCCATTTCCTTGTGTTTTTTCTTATTCTTTGTTTATAATAGTTAGCTCGCGTGCTAGTAGATTGAGCATCAGTTATCATGAGATTGGATTGTTGTTAAAGCTAATGTTTAATTTAGAATGTAATGAACCTCCCTATCTCTCTCTCTCTCCCTCCCTCTTTACCTAATTCTATTGAAATTGTGTTTGCTGTTCGATCCACCTGACTCACTCCCTCTCTCAGTCAATATGATAAGATAAACTTATTCTAAGCTTCTGTAGCTTTTTACCTAATAACGCTAAAAATGTGACGTAAGTTACAGTTGATAGACAATTTAATGTACTTTTAATAGCAGCCTGCTTTACTTATTTGGCATTACCTAAATTACAGTGCAGTAACTTAACTTATATCTCTGTGTCAACTTCAGATGTTAACGCTGCTTTGCTAATTGGTTTACTGTTTAAGCAAACAACATGTCAACTAGTCACTGCTAGCACGTGCATTATTGTGGTTCCCTTGGTTACTATTTTAATGAATTAAAAACGAATAGTAGAAAGAGTTCGATCATACAAAGTCACGCGACCCAAATTAATTTCCAATAATTTAGTTAGAATAATTTTGGTTTCCTTAGTTACATTTTTGTTCATTAAAAAAAGAATGGTAAAAATAGATCATCAAATAGAGTCACGCGACCCAAATAAATTTCCAATCCTTTACAAAGAGCACGTGCATAATTTTGGTTTCTTTGGTTACATTTTATTCATTTAAAAAGAGATCATCAAATTACGTCACGCGACCCAAATTAATTTCCAATATAAAATTGGCAATGAGCTATTGGGCCCCATGGTTTACTTAAAATTCATTGACACACTAACGTTTCAAGGGTAAATTTCGAATAAAAATAACCTTGCCATACACATCTACAGCAAGTTCGAGTCGTTGTGTATGTATGGGGACTCCCTAATTATTTTTTAATTAGCCTACGTGTTCATTAAAAATTGCCATATTCATCGTGGCCCCAGCTGTGTCTGTCTGTGTGTAATAGTGACGTGGAAATGACAATAGAAACAAAAAGCAATCGATATAAAAATAGAAACTCAATAATTTGATTAATCGTATGGATGCTAAGTTGTCATACACTTGATTGTATTGTGCCGTTTTGAATTAAGAGTCTCAGTTGTTACTGTCATCTTTCTACAGTAATTCATCACTTAACACTACATACTGTACCAGTACAGAGTATGGAAACCAGTAAATGTATTATAATATGCACTTAATCAAAACCTAATTGGGATATCGATATGGTTGTCTATGCTGTTTAAGGTTACGTCAATCAATATTGTTTGTTATGGAAATTTAATTAACACTAAACAAGTCCTTCTTTTCATCTAATGCATATACCGTATGTGGTTCAATGGTTTCTGGCTGCCATCTTTGTATGTTTCAGTGGTTTCTTTAAGTTCAATGGCACTTTTTTCACATTGTTTCGGTTGAATATTTACATTGGTCTAACTTGCTTCTCTGGTTAATATCAATTGCCAAATGCACATTAAAATGCGTAAAAATGACACTCTGTATCTTATCAATGGAATAAAAAGAACATTCGATATTTCAAATAAAACATTCAAATATTGTGGTCTAAGATCATAGAACAAAATTCAGCATTAAAGTCTATGAAACAAATTTATCAACTATTTTAAAAATTTGAATAATTTTCCTTGACAATTTGTATTTTGAAATAAACATTCTAAATGATTTCCATGGAGATACAAAGTGTCGTCACATGCACCAAACTGATTATTTTGTCTGTGTGCTATTCCTATCCTGGGTAAATATAACGTTAGTAACAATTGAGTGGAAGGGTCCATGGTACCACTTATGTAACTGGATCTCTACTGCTTATTGAATTTACAGTTTCCTAAAACTCAAGCAAACAAAATTCCTCAAAATACTCAAATTAGTGAGAAATGTCTTCAAAAGCTTTGAGATCCCTCAAGTGCCAAACGCTGTGTGGCCTCATCTCTTGCCTCCTCCTCCTCATCATTTTACACTCCATGTGGACATCCGAAGAAGCTGATTTTTACCTGGAGCATCACTCATTCGACTCCAAAGTCATCAGTGGAATCAGCACCATCACCGGCCGGTCTTACCAATCTAAATTTGGTCACGTCAAAGTCTACTTATGCTCCAACAGCCACATCATCCGTCCCAACGAAAACTCAGTCCCTCTTAACAACCTGTACTGGCAACCGGCAGTCAACGATCCCAACAACCAAATGTACATCTTATCCGCCTACTACGACATGCGATTACGTCACACTTACGGCAACGACAAACACTGCTTCTTAAGACTGGTGGCCATGCTGGAAGACTCCTCATCAACACCAAAAGACAAATACTACTGCCAAATATGGTTGGGAACCGAGAACCACAGCAAACCAGTGGTCGTGGACGCTGAACTGCAGTTAATTTGGTACAAAGAATGGGACCAAAACAACCCAATTGTTTCCAGTCGTAACCATGACTACAAACCCTACTTAGTCTCATGCATTTTGCCTAAAAAATTCAGCTCTTTAGCTTCATTTCCGGTCTTTGTTTCAGTCACTTTAAAGCCCTGCGTCAACGCCACCAACGTTCTTTCCATTTCCAAACCGGAAACGATGCCAAATAATTCCAAATACAAGTTCGCCGTGTGCGTGAAACCTCTGGATTTCGAACAGGACTTGTCACTTCCGCTCATTCAATGGCTGGAAATGAATTTCATCCTCGGCGCAGACCAAATTGACATTTACACCTATCGAGTTCATCACAACGTACAAAAGGTCCTTAATTATTACCAAAACAGCAACAACAACAAAAACGTCAGAGTTCTTCCGGCCACACTTCCGGGAAAACAGCCCAATTTTCCGCTGGAACGTTCCATCTTCCTGAAGCGAAATCCCTGGCAGAAAAGACACAACGAGCTGATTCCTTACAACGACTGCTTCTACCGGAACATGTATTCTTTCCATTACGTCATCCCATTGGACATTGACGAGATTTTAATTCCAAGAAAGCACAAGACTTGGAGACAATTGTTTGAATTCTTAGACAATTCCTCTGACTTTGTGGACAAAATGAAGTATTACGCTTCGTATTCTGTCCGAAACGCTTACTATTTGGAGTCATTTAGTAACGAAAGCAGCATTTCCGGTTCTGGATCTGGTTCCGGTGACGAGCAATTGTACTTTTTAAAGCATTTGTATCGGTCGGCCAATCACAGCGATGCGTTTAAAGCTGCCAAGAGTTTTGTAAGAACTGATAAGACGCTGTCGGTGTTTAATCATTACGCCCTGGAAGCAGTGATGCCAGGCGTAGGGAAATCCATCGCTTTGCCAGTCGAACTCATTCAAATGAATCATTACCGGAAATCGTGTCCGGCTTCCATGTCCAGCGAGTGCCAGAACAATTTCTTAAAGTTTAAAGTTCTGGATGATATTATTGTCAAGTACAAGACAGAACTTGAGAAAAGAACCAATCAAGTTCTTAAAAATATCAAATTAAATTAAATCAGAGAAAAAAGTTAAGTTGTTTATCGTGATTTTATAAAACCATCTTGTTTTTGTTTTTTTTTTAAATATTTTTCAACAATGATGTAATAGAATTTGAAAGTCCAATCATTCCATCGAACAATCCATGAAGCTTTACTTTATCTGATTTTAAAAATTGTGTTCGAAATGATATTGGAATGTCTCTAACTAAACATTCGAAAATTAAAACTAGCGAGAGGCGATCACAAATGACTTGTTAGAATTACCATAGCAACCAAAATTCTACATGTGAAAAAAGTGACCATAGTAACCAAATTCTATCAAATTAAAATTCTAGCAACTACACTCTACAAAAAAAAAAGTGCAACCAGAAGAAACCAAATTCTATATGAAAAATATAGTGACCATAGCAACCGAATTTTACCAAATTAAAGTGACCATAGCAACCAAATTTTGCAAGAATAAATCGAGAATGACAACCAAATTCTATATTAAAAACCAAATGACCATTAAAACCAAATTTGATCAAATTAAAATGACCATAACAACCAAATAAAATAAAAACACCATATTAAACACAACTTCCTGTCCACTTTCACCAATTTCTTGTTAAGTTAATTCCAATTTTTTAATAATTTGGTTTTTTATCCTAATCTTTCAATCTCAAAATTTCTTTATATATTTTTTTTAAGAATTTGTTTGTTTTTTTTTTTAATTTATTTAAGAAAACAATAAATTTGAATGGACAATAAAAAGCCAAAGTACTGAAATGCTTATTTAAATGTTTTAATGTAAACAAATGAAAGCTTTTAGGTTAGGTGTGCCTATCATTATTGTTATTAAGGTTCAAAGTCCTCCCTCCTTCCCTCACCCACCCACCCACCTTAATCACCCACCTTAATCACCCACCTTAATCACCCACCCACCCTCCTCCTCTTTCATCATCGATAACAATAATAATAAAAGGAGATCCGCTTCGTCTACAAACACAGAGTTCATTTGCATTTGCATAGATAGACAGAGAGAAAAAAATCAGCTCATTAACATTTCAATTTCAATTCAATTCAGTCGTTCAACTTTCTCTTTTCATTTATTTATTTTTAAACTTCATCTGATAATTATGACGTCATCCAATTAAGCAGAACAAGTTGACGTCATAAGTGATGTCATTTTTAGTTTTTATCCTTGGGAGTGTAATTTGTTTAGATTAAATTGACAATTTGCAGGTTAATTAGTCATTTCCGGTCTTAATTACAACGTCTCTTAATTGAACGCACGTTTTGCCAGAAGAAGCCCATTTAAGTTAGTAAGAAGGAAAGGAGAAGGAAATAAAAGTTATTTTTCTTTAAAATACACAGTGTTGTCAGATAACCTTTGATTAATCAGTAACCAATTAGCATTAACTTATTTAATAGATTGCCTAATCAAATTAGAGCATTCAGAAACAAACGGTTCTATAACTGACACCCTGTATATCTCTCATTGAAATTACATGAAGTACAGGGTGTCACTCATCACCAATATTTTTAAAAGTTTTTTTCTTTTAATTAAATTTGATTAAATCATTAATTAAGTCGATATTGTACTGTAGTGTTTGAATTCATTCTTAACTGTTAGTAAATTTCGAGTAATTGCTGTAAAAGTAATATCAAGATGCAACAACTGTCACCCTGTATAACTCCCATAGCAAATACATGTAGTACAGGGTGTCACTGTCACTGAATTTTAAATTTAGTTTGAATAACCAAATTTCCTTAACTAATGGTGGTTTAAGTTGCTTAGACAGTGTTTTTTAACTGATTTCGTGTTCGTGAATAATACAGCAGTACAGTAGTTGTTTTTTGTTGAAAAGGGTTTGTAAAGGGTTTGGCGTGGGAGTGAATAATATCGGTGTCAATGTGTCATGGTTAAAATCCAGTTGATATTAAATATTTTCTAATCTACTTATTACATTATTTTTGCTTTATATATTATTATTAAACTGTGCATTTCCGTCCCCACCTCCACTCCCCAATCCCTTTTTTTAACCTCTTCACCCACTCACTTTCTCGTGTGCCAAGTCATCAGCCTGTTCCGGCCGGTTTCACTTAGCAAAACATTACAGTACAAATTACATCATCTCACATATTAAGACGTTGAACAACGAAAGAAAAGAAATAAAAAAAAATAAAACAATAACAATATCCACGCTCTTATTATTATTATGATTCCTCACTTATTATTTCATTCAAAATTATAAACTAACTGTTTCAGCTGACGTCATACGCGGATGAGAACATTTAATAATAAAAACAAATTAGAACAAAATAAATGCGCACGCGACACACAACTTCCGGAAGTTCAACAACTTTTTTTTTGTTTGTGAAAATAAATGACTATGAAGTTTGTAATAAATTTAAAAAAACAAAGGAAGATTTTGCAGCTGTGATTAATGATACAAAATAAAAAAAAAAAACAATTTAATGTTTTTAAAAGGTTTTAAGTGTCATTTGAGGTTAAATATGCATTTAAAAAAAAATTTTTTTTTTATTTAAAAAAAATTATATAAATAATAAAAGAATCAAAGTCTAAACAAAAATAATTAAAATCAGAATCTCAAAACTTAAAGTAAATGATGCTAAAAAAATTAAATTAAAAAAATAGAACAAAAATTCGTATAGAAATTTAAAATAAAAATTCGAATAGAAATTTAAAATACAAATTCGAATAGAAATTTAAAATACAAATTCGAATAGAAATTTAAAATAAAAATTCGAATAGAAATTTAAAATAAAAATTCGAATAGAAATTTAAAATAAAAATTCGTATAAAAATTGAAAAAGAATTGGAATAAAAATTTAAAATGAAAATCTAAAACAAAAATTGAAAAAAAAATTTATGAAAAAATTGAAAAAGAAGTTTCAATAAAACTTAAAAAAGAAATTTAAATTCTAATAAAGAATTTTAAAAAATTTGACTAAAAACTTAGATTCCATTAAAATGTTAAAAAAATTGGAACAAAAATAAACCCAAACCTTCGAATAAAAAATCTCAAACAAAACTTTATTTTTTTTTAAAAGAAAATCGAACAAAAAACATGAAAATCAAATAAAAATATTCGAACAAGCATATTGTATTTTAAAAAAAACTTGAGCTAAAATTTAAATTAAAAAAGTAAAAAAAAAGTTTTGTTCTATCTCACGTGCCACACTTTGGCAGTCATAGTATTTCGAACTCTAACTAATAACCTCATGGTAATAACATTCATGTAATGGAATTTTTTTTATCTTTACTTCAATGACATCTTACAGTACAGTACTGTATTTCTCATAATTACAAATCTTAGCAATTGTAATCTGACGTCACTATAAATTCTAACAAGAGAGAGATGCGATGACGCCATGTGAAAGGTAAAGGTAATGAATGATTCCTTCGTTTCAGTTTCACATCAACCAATTACAATTATCCTCATTAAAAAATATTATTTTTTTCCCAAGCTAATTTCAGTTTATTGAACTACTAAAATTGCAAATATATTAATGACGTCATAATCACCATTTGCTCTCCTACCTATATCTCCCCCCACCCATCAACAAGAACGCAGACAAACATTATAAGATTAAAATCTTTACACAAAGGAATTAAAATTCCATTTACAATACCAAAAAAAAAATAATAATAATAAAGTTCAATACAGTGAAATCCGTTTAATGTGAACCCACTTAACACAACAATTCGGTTAACACAAAACAACATTTCGGTCCCGAACTAAAAAATAGGCATTTGCATAAAAGTTTTTCTTTTAACACCAAATAAAAATCGCTTAACACGAAAACATTTCACTTCTAAGAAAATTCATTCACCTGGTGGCGAGAATGCACAAAAAATCAAAATTTTTATCATTTGGAGAAAAGATATTTTCGTGTTAAACGATATTTTACGTGTTAAGCGACAGTTTTTCGAATTTAGCTACATTTTTTCATGTTAAGCAACACTGTTTCAAGTTAAGCAATATTTTCTCGTGTTAAGCAATATTTTTTCGTGTTAACGACTCTTTTTCTTGTTAGGCAGAGATTTTCGTGTTAAGCAGAATTTTTCGAGTTAAGCGACTTTTGTTCGTGTTAAAAGGAAAACAATGTATGAAAATCCATAAGAGTTGTTGGGAACCGCAGTATAATTTTGTGTTAACGGATTTTTCTTGTTAAGCGATTTCACGTTAAGAGATTTTCAGTGTATTTTGAAATGTAAATAGCGATTCTAACATAAACTATTCTAAAGAATGTGATTTTAGTGAGAATATTTATTGTTTTTTATATGACAAAATTCTTTTAACACGAAAAAACATTTCAATCTTGGCCATTTCGTGTTAAAAAGAAATCCACTGTATCAACAAAGCAATTCAAAAGCTGTCTTTCACCTTTGAAAGTGACCAAACCCACGAGATTTACCCATAAAAGCTAAGTTAAGGCTACTGCATCAAATTAATTACAATGAAAGTGCATTTTAATGAGAGAGAGAGATAGTTGTGCCCCAATGTTCCCTTTGGTCCCTTGAGAGTCTTAAATCTAAATGGCGTTTCAACATGGCTGCTGTTGATTAAAACCAAAATGAGGTTAAGTCACGCCCACTATTCAAACAACGCTATCCATAACACAAAGTACAGTACATTACAGTATTAGTATTAGCCTAAGGGACAGGTGGAGATGAAAGCCAAAAGCCAACATACACACACACACCCAAAAACCAAAAACGTCCAATAACTAATTGATATTTATTTTCTGTTCCAGATTTCTACGAAAGCCTTCAAAAATGCCTAAAATGCCTTCAGAGTACGCCACCGTCAAAAAGCCACTCAACGACAACGCTGAAACTGAAATGATTGACAAAATCACAGCAAAATACGACTCATTGGAGCGTCTTAGAAGCAGCTTAGAGGAGAACTTGGACATCAACGAAGACCATGAAGAGACCATGACCAACGAGGACATGGCCAACAGCAACAACAACCGTTGCCAATCAAGTATCAACGTGTATCGATGGAACGAGGACAGTGGCATCCCCAGCGAACAGGAACTAATCCAAGTCGAGTCCTTCTTCAGCGGCCATAAGACCTCAGTCTACGTGTGTCCATCGATGACCAGCGTGTACTTTTCAGCCGTTGAAAGCACCCAAACCCTTCCTTCAAACGGACGAATGGGAATTATGAATTCTGAAGGAGGCTCAACGACCTTAGGAGGCCGTGGACTAAGTGGCTTTTACGGCAATGCAAATGGCAATTCTCCAATGCCAAAACTACACGGCGGTTGGTCATTGGCTCATTATGGAATCCCGGTTCTCTTACTGGACACCGGTGAGACACGTTCGCGACTAAAGCGCCGAATTCAGATTATAATTGCTGAGCGTGGGACTGGGTTTTTGCTGTGGAGAGACACCATTGACAACCTGACCAATTACCAAGCAGTTGACAGCCACTTTCACACCATGTACATGTCCTGTGACCATCGAAAGTTGGTGGGTCTTAGCTTTCATTCGTCAGCCGGCGCCAGGGAGTTTTACGACAAAGTGGAAAGGCTGACGTCAGACCCGGCCAACATCTCTCTGTCCTCGCCCAACAGCAAAGCGGCTCATAGGAAAAAGCAATTGCAAAACAATCAGCAGCAAAAAATCAACCAGAAACGAAAAAATAAAAAGGGAGTTCTCCCCAAAAAGGCTGACATTTCGCAGCCATGTTGCTTCCAGCATGTCACCAGACTAGAAATGGCCGACAAAGACTTTTACGTCACTCTGGCAACACTGACGGGCCAAATGCAACGCAGACAAGATGAGCAGCAAATACACAAATACAAATCAGAGCCAACACTGAGGATAAACCACATCTAAATGGCCTCGAAATAAGTCACAACGGGTCACCCTTCACCAACCACACAATTGGCCATCAAAAGTTGCAAATAATTATCAGTGTGGCCAATTAATTCTTAACTTTAACACACACAGAAAGTGTTTATATTAATTTTTTTTTAAAGAAAAAAAAAAGAAAAGCTCTTGTGTCCTTGCACTTGTTATTTTAATTATTGTAAATTATGTAATTAGTAATTAATTAATTATATGAAGGTTTTTTTTTCTTCTTCCTATTTCGTCCTTTACAATACGCCAACGCCAATTTAAACTGTTTGACCTAAATGTCCCTTCTGTTTATTAAACACTGTATATTTTTTTTCTGCTTCGGTAGTATAATTTATATATACATATACCCTTGTAAATATTAAATAATATTTTCAAAATAAAATAAAATTATAATTATTTCCGTTTAAAATAATTAAATTACGATTTTCAAGACGTAATATGAAGAATATTTCGGTCTGTTCTACTAATCACTTAACAACACTGTCATCTCGTCGCGTCGCATAGCAACGCTGCCATTAAAAAGATCCAAAATTTTAAAAGAGGTAAGCAAAATAGCGCTACCTAGTGAGCGCACATCCAAAATCCCCAAAAAGTGATCTCTAAAGAAGAATCCCAACCAAAGTCACACGACCCAGTAATGCTTAAGGTGAAATTTAAGCTCAAGTTTAACGACTTTCCCCAACCGTTAACGGTTAAATCGGTTAATACTTAATTACAGAAGCAATTACCGCTTGACTAAATGACATAATCGCTGCATAAGTGGGAATAAAGGGGCTTTTAAGGGATTACTAAGAACGGATAAGGCGTTGGTTCGACGGCTGGGTAAGTTTGAGAGTCAGCCGCACGTAAAAGATAATAATAAAATGCAGCAAAAGGATGTAAACTATTAACGAAGGACGTCGAGTGTGAACTTCTTTTTCAAGGGTTTATTTTTTTCGTACGGTATTTCAAAACACAAAACCGTCTACACCCACGACAACGACATTATTGTTAAAAATATAAAAGTAAAGGTTTGGTTGTTAAAAAAGAAAACGGTTGTGATTCATCAAGTAGGAAAGCGAGTGTAAGAGAGAGAGAGAGAGAGAGAGCCATCTGAGACCCAGAGAATCAACTGTTACGCAGCGGCCATTTGCACTGCTTTCACCCGATCACAACATGGCTGAATAGAACGAAGCTACAACTCAGGCTAAAAACATACACACACTCGGAGGAAAAACATCAAAACACAGCTGGAAAACAGAAAAACAACCTCCTCAAAAGGATAAAACATCAGCGAAACATTATCTACATTGTCTGTTAGGTAATCCAAAGGTAAATACTGTGATTTTCCAGGTGAAATTTTCACCAAAAAAGGCAAAAAAAAAAACATAAACAACAAACGTTCGATTCTCAATTTTACAATGCAAAGTCAATGATGGAATTTAATAACATCAGTTTTATCCATATTTTATTAATAATTATTAGTTAATCTGCACTCAAATGGATAAACTATCACATTTAACTATCATTTTAAGTCGTAGTTTTATGTACTGTATAATATGTCAAAAAAAAATGATGATGATATTTACATGTAAAATCAATGAGAATTTACAAACATCAAATTTGTTTCATACTAATTTTAACTTTGTATCATTTTTATAGTAATTAATTCGTTTAGTTAACTAACTAGATTGTTAACTAAAGAACCTGTCTAAAATAATTAGATTTTGTCAGTAAAATTTACAAAAGTACACTATTGAAAAATGTTACTTTGGATTAGTGTTGTTATTCACATTTATTTACATAGACTTAACATTGTTAAATTGTTCGAATACCCAATGAATTTCAGCGTCTCAATTTCTTAGTTAATTTTTGCACATTTCACTACTTATAATTTTTTTGGTATGTTTTTTAACAGTTAAAATTTTAATTTAATATTTTTTTATAGTAATTAACTTGCTTAGTTAGTTTACTAAAGAATTTATATAAAATAATTGGGATTATTCAATCAAACACTATCAAAATATTTCAATCAAATTTCACTATCGAAAATGTTTGAACGTGTGTTGTTATTACATTTTATCTCCATAGACTTAGCATTGTCAAAATGTTCGAATAATCAATGAATTTCAGCGTCTCAATTTCTAAGTCATTTTTTTACCCATTTTAACTATTTACAATTAACTAAATACGTGTTTTATTAGTTAAAAGTTTTAATATTAACTTAAATTTGAATCAGTGTTTTTAGTGTATAAATGTCCAAAGCTTAACCATTGAAAATTCTCTGTGATTTATGTTTAACCTAATATCTAACTAAAGTGTTTTACTGTTTTTTTAGATTTGTAAAATGTTGCAATTGGAATGTCTATGATGGGTGGGTGCGTGTCTTCCGGTAATTTTGAACGCCGTCAACAAGGGAATATCTTCCATGTATGGAATGTGGATGAGTATGGAGAGCCAGTGACTCCAGGGCACATAGAAGTGACTGACAACGCTCTGATCCTCCACCAAAAGACAGCCAGAGAGGCTATCATATGGCCCATGCGGAGTCTAAGACGCTACGGCTTTGACGCCGAACTGTTCTCCTTTGAGAGCGGTCGAAGATGCATCACAGGGCCAGGAGTTTACGCTTTCAAATGTAGAAAAGCCGAACTACTATTTAACATGTTACAAGAGCGAATTCTGTCTTCTGGACAGGATGACCTATCCAACCATTCAGGAGTCACAAATGGAGCTCCAGCGCCACCACCAGTCCCGGTCAGCTCAACGCCCTTGTTCCCAACACCACCTCACCAACCACATAACGACATTGACTCTGACAACTACTTGGAACCAATTGTAATCAACAGATCCAACTCCAATGGAAGCCAACAACAGCTACTGTCTCATAATTACGTGAATGATATCGGAAGCTACGTCAACAGCGATCAAGCGCTTGACCAGCGTAACGGTAACATTTTAAAAGGTGTCCATTCATTACGTAACGGTACCGCCCATTCTTTAGACGATGAGACAAACTATGCCAAACTGGATGATCTGCTCAAACAAGAGCACCAGCATTTGTACATGAATGTGACAGTGTCAGGTGACAGTGAAAACCAACAGCCCACAACCCCTCCAGCCACCTCATCGACCACTGAAGTCGATGGGCAGTATTCATGCGACCACTGTTACGCCAATGTGGCTCCTCCAATGCCAAAACAGGTCGCTCTACCAACTGCTCAGCCATCAGCACAACCAACTCAATTGCACTCAATGTTAAACTGCACCAGACAGGTAAATTATGCCATCCTGGATTTACGAAGACGCTCAAGAAATAATAATAACGTCCAGAAAGCAACAGCAGCAGCTGCAGGAGGAGCAGCTACAGCAACAACAACAGCGGTCAGTGTTTCGGTTGAAGGTCCCAGAATGGCTTCAGCAGCAACAGCAACAGTAGTTCCAACTCTAACTTCATCTGCTTCTGCAGCAGTTGTGTCTCAAAGTCAAAACAATTCAACTACGCTAAGTGTTTCTCTAATGCCGAATAATAACGCAGCCATTCTTGAAGGCTACGCTAAAATTGACTTTGATAAGACAACTGCCCTTTCAAACTCTATTAATCCAACGCTGGATGATGATCAGGCCGTTAGGAAAACGAGGCATAACAGCAATGCCAGTTCCATGCTCACCAAAAGAACTAGCTTGGCCATGACAGAGTCCACCGAGTGAAACAAAAGGCCTCACAAAGTCTTCTTTTTATTTGGGTGTTTATGCATTGACTGTGAAATTGAGGAGAAGAGAGGGGAGGGGGGTCCATATCACAAAAAAGATTCTGGTAACATTTTAAGAGACCTAGCTTTTTTATTTTAGGGGGTACGAGTTACTTGCCTGTGTTGGGCTTTGTGCATTTCAATGCAATTAACTTAATTTGTTGTTGCAGTTACTGAAGGGCCCTTTCATAAACGATACCTCTAAACAAATGTCACACATTAGTAGGCCCCAAACCCAGTAACTGACTGAAGAACACTGTTTTAGGTTGTCTTGAGTTTGACTCTTCCCAGTTGCAAAGTACAAAAAAAGTGTTTTGGGAATGGAGGACTGTTTATGGTGTCTCCCATAAGATGAAAATCTATAAATTTTTATGTGGCAATTGTCAAGATTTTTGTTTTTTCCTTTTTGATAGATGAAAAATCAAAGTTTATCCAGTGTGCAAATGCATTTATTTGTGAACCATTATGAAATTACCTTTGATCCTTATGAGATTCTGTATAAAGATAAAGAAAAGTATAATGATGGACCCTTTTAATTGGGACTTACTTGTTGTTTAAACAATTTTTGGTTTGTTATGGCTATGGACTGACATATAAACTAAAATGTTGGCTTTTAGTGACTAAATTTGGCTGAAAGGACACAAAAATATGGATTCGATAACAGGAAATTGGTTCTTAGTGGATCAGTTTGGTTTACAAGACAAGAAATTAGTAAATTTCACTTACAAGATACCAAATGTGTTTCCTCAGAAGAAAGTTTGAGTTTTAGTGTCTAGTTTTGGTTTTCAAGACACTAAATGTAGTTCCTATGAACTAAAATTCACTTTGTAGACACAAAATGAGTTTCTATACAACTAAATTTGGGTTTTTAGTGTCCAGTTGTGGTTTACAGGACACTAAATGTGGTTCCTATGAAATAAAATGAAGTTTTTAGTGTCTAGTTTTGGTCTGCAAGACACAAAATGAGTTTCCTCATAAGAAAATTTGGGTTTTTAGTGTCTAGTTTTGGTTATCAAGACACTAAATATGGTTTCTATGAACTAAATTTTACTTACACGACACAAAAAGAGATTCCTAAGGACTAGATTTGAGTTTTTAGTGTCCAGTTTTGGTTTACAAGACAAGAAATGTCGTTCTTAAGAACTAAATTTCACTTGCAAGATACCAAATATGTTTCCTCAGGAGTAAATTCGGGGGTTTTTAGTGTCCAGTTTTGGTTTACAAGACACAAAATGTGGTTCCTTTTAGTCAAGTTTGATTGCCATGACACCAATTGCGGTTCCTAATGACTAATTTCTCCAAAATTTGGCTTTTACAACACCAAAGTAAGGTCCATAAATTCAGGCCCATTGTAATTTTGCCCTTGTTATAGCTTTAATTTTACTTGTACTGATTATTGAACCAGTAGCTGACATACAAGAAGAAGAAAAAATACTATTATTTTCTTACTAATAGCAAAATCTTACTAGTCCAAATCGATAATTTAACTGAAGATAAAAAAAAAAATACCAAAGAAATTTTTTTTTGTTTTGTTTTTAGATCTCAATAATTTTTAAAGTGTCTTAACTGAAGATTTATTTGCCTTTAAACAATTAATTTGCCTCCATATTTAACCAGTGTGTGCTCAGTTTAATTATACTTAGCCTTAACTCAAGAAGAAAAAAAAAAGGATATTTTATATTTTCCATAATAATTATTTCACCAAAAAAAAAACCCCTAAAATTAAACTGTTTTTGTTTCCTTTTTTTTTTTTTTTTTGTTAGTTTGTTTTTGAAAAAAGTGATGTAAAATACTGAAATAGAAAATTTCTTTTTTGGAAATAAAAATTGAAATTTATATTTAAATATTTTTGTTAACATAACTCGTTTGTTTTTTTTTTAATAAGTAATAATAAATCCGACTAGTGCAATAATAATAATAATTTAAAAGTATGGCAACGGTTAGTTATAGCTCGTTGTTGCAATATTCAACTAGACATCAGCCCATACATCAATTCGATTGCATGTTAAAGAGATACAAGCTATGGTTCGCCAGAGTAACGCATTACAACTCAGAAAACTCATTTTTCAAGTTTTGACGGTTTCAACCTCGCAAATCGCAATCAATATCGGCTTGGGTATAGATGTAATTATAATTACGGTAATTATAGATGATTTTATCTAGTTATTACCTGTTTAGCTTGGTAAAATCGACGTAAAAGCTGCAAAATATGTTTTAAAAACAAAAACGCTCTCTTTTTTTTTCGGTTGTGTAGAAGTGGAAGCAGGAAATTTTCTCTTTTGCAATTATTATTGAAGCCTTGATTAACCTTGTTTTTATTTACTTCTTTGGTTTTGATACTCCCCTATCACATTAAAAAATAAAATGATAATCTATTTTAAGTTATAATCATATTTAAAAGTTACTTTTTCTTGGTTTTTGGTGACGTTGACTGGAAAACGCTGCTGGCAGACATCAGATTCTCAATGTATTGACCCAGCACTTGATTTTCAGATTTTAACTTTAAATTTTCTTCCTTTACACTGTCAACCCTTTGAGATAAATCTATGATAAACAATTTTTCACTGTTTTAACACCACTGTTCACTGTTTAATTGATGTAAACCGACGAAAATTAGGATAAAAAACTAAGAAAATGTCAAATAGAACATTTTTTTTCGAACGCGCCAATTTGAAAACATTTACTAGTGCGGTAGTGTTGTCAGGTAACATTAAAATAATTTCTTATACAATTTTATATAATTCCCTACTGTCAATTGGTAGCTGCAAAATTCAAAAATTAATATTTTTAAAATATTATAAAATTAATTAACATCAATTAATTACCAGTTCAATATTTAATTTACATCTAAAAAACTTTTTTGCTGTTTAACCAAATATTTAAGACGTTGAAGAATAACTAAAGAGTTTTTGCAAGTTTTTAACTGTTATTACCTAACAACATTTCCGGGTTTCCATAGACTTAACATTGTACAGGGTCAGACAAAATATTCTAAAATTAATTTTTTCTGACACACCCCGCACTCCCATTGCCGTAATGTATTTTAAGTACAGGATGTGTGCTATTCAAATGTACACAATACAGGGTGTCAGTGTCACTCACCATCAAGCGTATTTTGTAATTCAAGCACTTGAGAAATGAGTCTAGCTTTCTCTTCAATTTCATCCGGACTTACATCTGGATCAAGTCCCAGATATCCACCTGCATTTTAATTGGGATTAACATAATATTTATTGTAATTAATTAAAACAAAATATCAAACCAGGGCTGTTGCTGCCATTGGTAAACGCGGACGTGATGGATTCGAAGCTTCGTCCAACCGTCAAATTTCTCGAATCGTCAGCTAACGAAGGAGGCTCGCTATCATCCGAAACAACAGCTAAATATACAATAAAAACAAAATTAAATAGATTAATCTTGTGTTTTAATTATCGCTTTAAATGATGACTCTCGAATTTACCTTGGGAGTCTTCGTCGGCCAATGGAATGTTACTCAGCTCATCTTGCAAACTGGATTTTCCGCTCATTTTTAGTTAATTTCTAACAATTTAGTAGACCACTCTGTTAACTATTAACCACCTAATTAATTAAACACTTAAAATAGTTAAAATAATCAACATAAATTGGTCAATTTTAAGTCAAAACAGCGGCAAATCTCCATCTTTGACATAGAAAAAAAATTTATGGAACGCGTAAATTCGCACTGCGCATGCGTATGTCTGCGTTCTAGATTTTAAATTCAACCTCAACGCTGGGAATTCCCATTACATTTCAACTATTCCCACGATTGAATTCCAGGTTAATTTAAGGCGTATTTCAGGTCTGTTTTTAGGTTTTTAATTAAAATCAGTAACTTAAACAGTCTAATCAATGTATCCACGCCTTTTACTTCATTTTCTATTGAATTTATTTATGTGGGAAATGCGTGGGTAAATGTTTGAAGTGTAACTTCGAAACGCAAGCTAGTTGCTATGCAATTTAACATGGCAGTCTATAGATGTTACGCTTATTCGAAACGCAAGCTAGTTGAGAAATGATTACCGGAAATCAAAATTGATGTTTCCTATGAAAATGACTTAAATTTCCGACATTATTACTAAAATTAGAAAAGTTTTGCTATAATAAATTAAGATAATAATAAAATTTATATAGAATTACATTTCCTGTTTATCAAAATAGCATAAATGCGTGGTTGGCTTAGTTCAGTGCGTTTTTTTAGTGATTAACTATTAAAATAGACCTTAAATCAATAGTTAAGTTTAGTAACCTTGACTTTTTACGCAAAAAACGCAACTATTTATAATTTTATCCTTTAAACAGCCTTTGAATTTATCCGGTTGTTATAGTAACAGACGTAATAATATTTGCGCTCACTTATAGCGGTTACATTGAACGACCCGCTTGATAGCTTTTGAGAAAAAAACTACCACAGCTGATCTGATGGCTGTTTACGGAAACTGAAAATCGCCAATTGAAAACCGTAAATAAATGTGTTTAGTTTTTAAATGTAAATTCTATGTAAAAACTGTGTATTTAACTTAACTAAAATATATAATTTAATGTAGTATGTTTTAATTTAAATGTCTTTAAACATAAATCATTTTTATAGTTAAAAGTGTTTTAGTGATACTTTTAATTTTTCGTATGGTTGTGGTGAAAAGATCAGTAGAATGCGGTCGAATTCTATTATGGTCTTGTATTACATCATTTCAAGTTGTTGCATCAACTCGAGTCAAACTGCGCAAACTCAGTATTTTCCCCAGGGTTTCAAATACCGGTACCGGTATATAAATTGAGATAGCACCAAGTGCACAGTCGCATAATTATTACGTGAATCAAAACGTGGCGGTGAAATTGACAAGTACAAACAAAAATTATTTAATTGAAAAGGTAAGTCACACAACAGTAAAATTATTAAAATCGATTAAATGACGTTCTAAAGAATTTTCATAACCGATTATCGATTAATAAATCGAGTAATTTAAATTTGGAATATTATTTTCTTTTAATTAATTTAAATTATAAAAACGTTCTGAATAATTGTCTTTAATAAATTTCAAATCGGTTGTGGTTGTCATAGAAACGTTTAGAATAATTTTTTTTTTTTTTGGAGTTAAAGAAATGTAATATGTCATTGACCTTTGGCCTTGTAAGTGAAAGGAATGTACTTTGCCCTTGGGGATTATTGTATAACTTTTTTTATTTGTTTATTTTTAATAGCTCGACTAAAGTCATTGTTTACAATGTGTGGCATTTGGGCAATTTTTGGGATTGATAGTACTATTCTGCCTTATTTTATCCCAGCGTATAATTCAATTAAGCATCGAGGACCGGATGC
>JAAFCF010005748.1:15502433-15526858 GCA_013389785.1 Helicorthomorpha holstii | reverse complement strand
ATTTGTCTCGTTTCTTTATTTTTTAAACTTATTTTAAAGAAATGAGATTGAATTTCATCAGTTTCAATTGCGATTTGTCTCGTTCCTTTATTTTTTAAACTTATTTTAAAGAAATGAGACTGAATTTCATGGGTTTCAATGGCAAATTGTCTCGTTTCTTTATTAGTTTTTTTTTATAGGAATGAGACTGATTTGAATCAGTTTTAATCGGAATTTATCTCGCTTTTCATCAACGTTAACAAAAAAAAATTCAAGGTGCAAAAACAGTAGTGTTTTATTAGCAAATCACTGTATTAAATTTCGATGAGACTTCGATTAACTGTCAGTTTCATATTTTAAATAAGTTTTTAAATGATCTGGAATTCCAAACTGATCTACAAATGGCTTATACAGAGCATAATTTCTAGCTTTTAAAATCGTCTGTACAATTACAGCCCTGAAAAGATGCCGCAATGAACAGTTGATCCATCGGGTGTTTTAGCCAGAATATCAGCTCCATAGTCACGTAACAGATTTAATTTACCAGGATCAAAAACCCAGGTGGAACTGGGAGAACACAATCGCCTTATACCAGAACCAGTAACTAATTTGTTGAGATCCACTTTAACTTCTGAGTTCGTAATTGCTTGAAGGAAACTGATGGGGCAATAATAGTAAGCCCAAAATAGAGCAGGTGGATGGTCGCTGTTTATGTTAGCGTTTCTTGAAATCAAATACTCAAAAGCTGAGATTTTTTTGTGTTTGGCAGCTAAAGAAAGAGCTGAATGAGAATATCCGTCATTGTAACTCTGGTCTTCCCAATTCAGCAGACGTGAATCTGAATTTATTAATAATGAAGATTTTAATAACGTTTAGTTTTAGAATGGTTATAACTTACTGTACCTTTAGCTAATAATTGCCTAATCATTTCAATCCATTCATATTTCACAGCAATGAACAGGGCAATGTCACCCTTTCCGTTTTCTTTAGAATGAACATCGTATTCTCCATTTAAAACTGATGTAACAAAATCATGTTTTTTTCTTTTATAATTTCGTTCTTTTTCTTCATCATCCATTTTGTTTTCACACAGTGTTCTGCATCAAAAAAGTTCGAACACTTCGCCAAACTTTTAAATCGACAAGCATTTTGTGCATGTGATTTTACGGTGTCACAGCACTGACACTAATAGATAACTTTCTAGAAAGACGAGCTAATGATTCTTCAGTTACTAGTCAGTATATTCTTGGCAATTCTGAGACACCGTATAATTTTGCGTTCTATTCCTATGAGTTAAAATATTTAAAATGCAACAGATACGTGACGTTGACGTTGCTACGATATTCACTGAAAGTAAGAACGCCATCCAAAGTAAATAACTGAAATCCACAGCAACTTCAGCACCTACAAAAATACATGCAAACAAATATGAAAGAATCACATATGACGTAGAAGATATATGACGTAATAGGTACTCGATTGCGAGAAATTAAAATACATTTTAAGATTCAACAACATAATAATTTATAGACTTTTTAAAATACATTAAAATCGATTAATTTCCAATTTCTACGCCTGAGAAAACTAATACTATAGCTAATAACTTAATAAGTTACGATATGGCATGTTAATAGTCTAATTTAGCCATTTAGATTTAATAAATCTGGAATAAAGTGTCAAAATATCAAAATTAAATTTTACGCATCTGTAACACCCTGTAGCTAATGTATTCTCAATTAGATTAATACAGGGTGTTAGTTTTTTTTTTTTTGTTGTCATAAATCTAATTTGAGCAAAATTTAAATAGCTAAAATAGACGTGATTACATGCAGTGTGCTTCCTATTTAGCCATTTAGAAAAAATAAATGCCAAATAATTTAATAAAGTGTATTTCAAAGCGTTAATTGTTATTATGCGTTTGTGACACCCTGTATCCCATGCATTCCAATGGGGATTTACAGGGTGTCCCAGTGTATGGCACACAGCTGACTAGTTAACATAGGGGAAATCTCTGTTGCAGTATTTAAAGGCAGTCATAAATTGTATTAAGTTACCTAAATGGCTAAAACAGACAACACTGCATGTGAAAGTACCAACGGTATTGTATAACATTATAAAAATCGCTTTTGTTATGTCTTGATGTGTAAAATCTCTATTAAAATTTTACTTTTAGGTGATTTATTTTTCAACACTGAGCTTGTACATTGCTGCCCTTGCTTCACAGATAGATGATACAGTCTCGTTTGAGTCACTTGTTGCTGTGGTCCCAATACATTTCACTAAATGGCCTTTTACAGTGCCATGATCACAACCAAATAGTTCACCAATTTCTTGAGCACTTTTAGCCTTTGTGCAGTTCTAAGTTTAAGATATGTTAATTGCAATGATTTAAAAAGCTAAAGTAGGCATTTGAGCAATTAAAACTTACTTGTTTATTGGCTAAAATGAGCACTGGTTTGTTTTTGAGCCGTTTGTCCTCCAACAAGCCATTAAATTCATTTACTGCCTCTTTTAATTCGTCAATTTCACCGGAAGAATCGACGACATATACTAGTAAATTGGTATCTTCAATAAAACTATGCCAATAAGACTTCATCCGACCACCAACTAATAGAAAATGTAATAATTTAAATTAAATCTTAATGAAAAACATGAAATTTGTTGTTTTCTCTTAAAAAAAAATAGAATGTAAACAATAATGGCCGTCGCCTACGTCATAGAAAACGTCACCAACTTATAAAAAGCTTTGAGCGGCTACTTCGTTTGCCTTGTTAAGTTTCATAGCATTACCGTTCAAGCATACCGCTACAATTGAGCTATTATTATTTATACATCGCTCAATGATAGCGTCATCTCTTGAACAGTGTGCTACGTAACAGCTGTTTTAAGAAAACGTGAGAATAGCAATCATTTAATTATAAACAATCGCTTTAAATTCTGTTCTCACGTAAATTAACATTCCAATGCCATAAAACGATTAAAATTGATTACGTAGATTAACATACCTTCCCATATATTATACATAATGTTATCCGATTGAAGTTGAAGTACATTAAATCCTTCTGTAGGAGCAATTGGCCTGTCTTCTATAAGTTCTTGCTGAGGCGTACGTAGCCGTGATAAGATGCTGCTTTTACCGCTGCCTTCCAAGCCTAGGACGATTATGCGACGATTTTTAGGATCTGTTTTCTACAATAATTGCAATCAATCGTCTTTATATAACATTTTCCATCTTTTTTAGTATTTATACAATGTTTTAGAAGCCTTACCTTGCCTTGTCCTTCAGTGTATCTTACAATGAAGTAGATAACAGCACAGCAAGTGGCGAATGCGCTACCCAACAAAATAGTAAATAATTTATCCGATTTGACCATTCCCATTATATTCAAGTTCAAAACATAGTTAAAAAGTGATAATAATTGCCTTGTGGTGACAATTATATTTTAATTTCTCACAAAATTATGCCAAATTCAACACTGAATTGAATGGAATATGGATTCGAATGTTTTGATAAAATTGTACTTTACGTAGTATTAGTCATAAGTTAATAAGCTTATGATGAGTTGTATTGCTTTTTTTTCATACGCATGCGTAGTTACTTGATGCAGTTCAACCGAGTGTGTTTTGTAAATAAACAAAATTGTTTTTCCTAGTTGCACTTTATGGTGTATTCAACACACTTTAAACTTTAGAGTTACAGCAAATTTGATGGCGCATGCCCATTTCAACGAACATACTCTATAGAGTATTTTATTTATATTTAACTGGTTTATTAATGTTTTGACTAATTACATTATCATTTGAGATAGTTTGTAAGCAACTACAGCGCCACTTTTGCTTTATGGGACATTTTCATACTAAACTTTTATTTGGTATGTTTAATGTAGTACATGTTACTTGCAACTTACATTTTCTCTACATTTTTCTTAATGTAAAACATCGATTATTTATATTGGCAATACATCAACATCGATGTCAATTGGCAACACTTACAAAATACCTTTAAAACTCCGATAACAAGTGCCCAATATATCGATAAATCCGATACATTCATCAACGTCTAGTACTTGCTGTGCAAGTGGAGTCGGACAAGAAGAATTTCTCACAATTTAAAGTTTTAATTATGTTTTCAGAAAGCCAGGTAATTTCGCGAATTTTGACGTTTTCTAATTTAAAAACACATTCGATAATTTGATGATCAGCAGAGATATCAACTAAAAATAATTGCGCCAATTTTCAAACGCTTTGCTGTTCGATTTCAGAACATTAATGGTTTCTGTGTTTTCATAATAATTTTTGATGTAATTTTCAGGAAAAAAAGAGGAAAATCCAGTTCAGATTTAACGCTAAAAAGGACATAGATTTAATAAAAGCAGCCATTGAATGTCGTTACTGGAAAAATGACCCAACAACATGGGATATAATTGCTAATAAACTGCGTAAGGACTTCAGATACGATGTGATAGGAAGAACATGTCGTCTCAGAATGCAATTCTTAATTAGTCAATACAAAATGCATAATATGATTACTTTACGCAGGTAATTTACCCTTTTAAACCCATAGAAACTTTTAAAAGTTGATTTTTAAATGTTCATTAATAATTAAAGAGGTGGTTCTGAAGCTGAGTACGACCAAAGGGAAGCTTTGCTACTTGAGCTAAATGTCCATATGAACAATCCGGAATCCAGTGTTTTAGATAACGCAACGTACAACCAAGAAGTATTTATCAATTAAATTGATATTAAAGCTTTTATAAACATTACACACTTACTGTCAATTATTGCAGGAAGAATTTGTAGCGACTCACGACACCAATCAGAATTTTCATCAGTCATCAGTATACTTTTTTTTAAAAATTTTGTTTAAGGCGTTTTTTATATAATGTTGTTTGTTGGCAGCTTTATGAGTTGGAAGACGTTGATATTGAAGAGGTTCCAATGGTTGATGAGACATCTGAAAGTGTGATTAACAAGCAACAAATGGAAAGATCTGAAGATTTTAATGAAAACAGAAAAAGATATAGAGATAGGACAGCAAATGACACAACTTATTCTGGTAAAGTCTTGAAGTCTTATCACGAAGGACTCACATTATTCACTATAACTGAACGTCATTATAACCAAACCAGTTAACTTAAAGTATTTTGTTAAGCTATTTATTGTTATTTAAATCTCTTTCATATACAGTATCTTTAAGTGACTTAGAAATGCTATAAAATGGTTTAAAGTGACCTAAAGTGGATTAAAGTAATCTAAAAGTTGTTTTAAATAACTTAGTTTGTCATAAAATTGGTTTAAAAATTACTTTGGTAACCTAAAAACTATTTAAATAATAGAAAAAGGTCTTAAAGTGACTTAAAACTTCTTCAAAAGACCTCTAAATGGTTTTAAAATGGCTTAATTTTGCTGATAAAGATTTTTAGAAATTTAATTGTGGTTTAAAGTGACTTAAAATGACGATAAATAGCTTAAAATGATTCTATATGGCCTAAAGATGGTCTAAAATGACCTAAAAATGGCTCTTAAAGTGACCTAAAATGACTTTAGTTTAATTTTTAAGAATTGAAATGGTTTAAAAATTACTATAAAGTTCTAAAAATGGTCTTAAATTGCATGAAAAGGACTTATAAAAATCTAAAAACACTTTAAAGGGCCTGTAAATGGTTTTAAATGACCTAGAAATGACAACCAATGACTTAGCAGTTACTTTTGAAAGGATCTAGAATGATTTAAAGTGATTTCAATTAATTAATCATTTTTTTTAAAGACGAAATTGATGAGCCTAGTGGAAGTAAACAGCTGAAATCTCATACTTATTTTCTGGCTGAGAAACTGCGAATTGAACAAGAGAAAACTGACCACTTAAAAATTAAAGAGATGAAAGAACTGGAACTTGAAGAAAGAAAACTGGAACTGGATGAGAAAAGGCTGGAGTTGGAAGCCAAGAAATTACAAATCAAAGCTGATAAACGATCATCTAAAAGTCAAATTGAACTGAAAAAACTTCAAGTTGAACAGGAAAAAATGAAACAGCAGGATAAAATGATGGAAATTATGAGCAATATGATGAAAATTATGAATGAACGTTTATCAAATAATATAAATAGTTAAAAAAAACAAAAAAAAACACCATAATAGATGTATGTTTATGTTGAATATTTTAATATTAATAATATGTTGTTTATCTACTGTATAATAAAATATATAAGTCAACAATGGTTAATTGATTGCTGTGTAATTCTTGTGTTAAAACGTTTGGAAACTTAAACTTTTTTCAATGCAATCTTTTAAGGACAACATAGGCTGAACAAAGAAATGAAGTTAATAAAACGCCGACATTCGGAATCATTTTACAGCGTTCAATGTATCTTGTCGTTTATTAGTTTAGCACGGAAATCGCATAGACAGCGCTGCCGAACTTGCACCGATCATTGACGGCACACGATTTCACGTGAAATTTTAAAATTCAAATAAAATTATTCAAAATTGGTTTATAGTCACCAAAATTGCCTAAATATGTTTATTTTAGTGTTTTTAACACTTGTAATGTTATTTGTATTTGTTTTTACAGCTTTTTAATTAGTTTTTCTAACTTTTTTTTTACAAAAACGTGTTTTAAAACTTTATATACCTGATAACATGTTTTTGACTTGAAACCCATCAATTTATTAAATTTAATAATTTAGCTTTCAAACTACTTACAACTATTAGAAAAAATCTAAAAGTACTTGCTTGACTATTTTTAGCTTTTAAAATTAATAAAAAATATTTTTTTCAGTAACTTTTAATGAATTTATAGAGTTTTTGGCTGACGTCATGTTAGTCTAAAAAAAAAACATCCATCATTTATGTGACGTACTTGTTTACTCAATTTTCTTCCTGATTATTTCTTATTGGCTGGTGAAACAGTGGCGGGAATAAGGGAATAATCCCGCCAATTTTCTAACCCAGTTACCCAGCCAATAGTTGATGTTTAACCGCGAATACTGTACTTGCGAAAGTGCGAGAAGTCCACCATTAATGCTGCCGTGAATGCTACATCAAATGTGGGCAAAATTCGCCAGCGAAAGACAACCCATAAGTTTGGAAAACCTTTATAAAAATCAAAAATTAAGTGTTTATACAATTAATAAACGACATCGGTAAGTCTACATCAAATTTACAAATAGTTTTATGGTCTAAATTTAGCAATAAAACTGATTTTTTTAGCGTCATTTCGTGAACGGGAGATCGATATAACAGCAACCGAGAAAAATGCATTCATGGCGGCTGGAAAAATAGAACATTCGAACGACGACGCTCGCTTAATTTTTCCACTCAGGACCAATTCCCATTATTTTCCCCCTCTCTCATTTTATTTTAAAAGGTAACTTTATTTGTCTTAATGAAAGACACCGTGGTAAACAATAATAATAATAATGATTTTGATGTAATAATTTAGTTAGATGATCGATAGAGTAATATCCGTTTGGCTGCTTTCCTGCCCACCAAAATGGCGTAAGTAAAAACGTCTTTCTTTTCATTTTCTTGGACAATCTTTATCCTCGAATAATCCTTAAAAGTCATCACACTTCGCTTGTACAAAATCATAAGATCATCTTCAACTACCACACCATCACTATCACCTACAGAAAAAAGAAAGACACATATTGAGTGTTTATAAAATAAGTTATAGGAATGATGAATGTCAACCTATGCTGTTATCATTTTCCAATCGGCTATATTTGGCTATATCCAGTTTCTTTTTGGCTTCTTCGATCGGTTGCCATGTAAAAGTTTCAGGACATAACAAAAACGAAGGTTTATATTGGCCCTATAACAAGAAAAAAATACAATATTAGCTTATTTTACACTTTACATACAGAAAAGAAAAAGTCGACTTAGTGACACCCTGTATACCATGTATTTTCAATGGGATTTTATACAGGGTGATTTTATAGAATGTTCTATGGAGTTTTAATGCTTTAATGGCTAATGACGTTAACTTAAAAGTCACGTGATATTTGAAATTTAGAAAAAATGTTTTTTCAAAGTTTTAATTAAACATCATTCCGTTTAACTTGAACCCTCGATAACGTTCGAAATGCGGTTGCCATAGAAACATCATAACTTTAAAGCTCAAAATTCGGAATGAATGAATATACCATGACACCCTGTATGCCATGCATTTATTATGGAAAAATACAGGGTGTCAAAGTTTGAAACTTGATTCTTTACCTTGTATCTCATTTTAACACATGAATGAATATAAAATCCCATTAGATAATATTGCATTTGTGGATGTGTTGCTTGTAGACTTTGTGTAAAGGCAATTTCTCTTTTAATTTACAACAAAAAAAAAATTATTGAAATAATTGAAAATAATGTCCCTTTTTTTTAATGTAAATTACCTGAGAGCTCCATAGTTTCCCAGTGACAGGAAGTTGTAATCAGGATCATAGAAAAAGTAGACAGAGGATACATATTTAGGCAGAATGTCAATAACTCCAACAGCAATCAGCTGATTGTCATTCAGCCAATACTGTTGGTGGTAAGACCCAAAGCTGACCACTTCCTCTTCGTCATCGTCCTCTGATTCCACAGGCTAAAATTTAAAGACAAATTCATGAGAAATTAAGAAAATAAATAGATTTAAATGATCTTACAAGTGGCGAGTCGACTAAAAATCTTTGGAATTGCTGCTGAGTGCACTTTTCCGGTTTGTCTTGATGGACTGCAACTTGGTATTTCCGGTATAAGTCATAAACAGCGTTAAATGACTCTTTGAAACGCTTATTTGACATATGAGGTCGAACTGTTAACACCTGTCAAAATATTACATGGTTTTAATGTGTTTGACAAAGTCGCGCGACACTTTCGATTAAGTATTTCAATAGTATCAGTAATGTAATACTAAAACTAGAACTTACAAGTATTATTTTACGTTTATGTATTAAATTTGTGACATTTTAGCTAAAAATTGCGCAATGCGACTTTGTCAAAACAAAGTCGAGCAACCGGCTTACGTAAATATTTCAGTCATTTGACATTATAATATTCATTTTGCAATTGTTAATTTAACAATTGTATATGAAGTAATGAAGAACAATGAAATAACAATGTTTTACGACCTTGTCATTTGCGTAAACCAGGGCAATGACAAAGTCGCTCGACATTTTTCGTTAATTATTTTCTTCAAATGACGTCATCAATCGAATAACTAAATGAGTATTATTAATCTGAGCTTAAATCATTGACGTTCAAATGGAAAACAATTCTCTGACTGCCAGGCAACCTTGTCATTTGCAGATTTAAAAACGATGACAATGTCGCTTTGCTCAATTAGTAAACATAATTGATCATATAGCAATAATATATTAAATAAACAGCTCTGAAATTGTAATGTTAATAACCAAACAATAAATAACAAAAAAATATGAGCTCCCGACTATGTCATAGATGCAGTCTTTGTTGTATGACAAGGTCGCACGAAAGTTCTAAGTAAATATTTCAGTTATATGACAAAATAATTTTCAATTAGCAAATTGTTATTATCATCATTTCATTAAATTATTAAATCTTATGTCACAATAACGTCTAATGACCTGTCTTTCTGGTCGAACGACTTTGTCACAGATCTTAAACTCGCAAATGACAAGGTCGCAAAGTGGTTTTTATACTGATTTTTTATCGATAAAAATTAGTCACTTGATTATATAATTAAAAGTAAACTTTTTCAGGCCCCAACAATGTCTTACTTTAAGTGTGTATTTGTGATTGCCCTGATGAGTCTCCTCCATTCGCTGACAGAAACTCTTTTGTTGACTTTGTTTTGTACTAGTGCTGGGTTGACTGCTGACTTCAGGTGTCATTTTAGTGGCTAACTTCTCCAACTTCCTTTCCATGCGAATGACTTTTGCCTTTTTTCTTAGAGGAAGGCTTGGGTCGGCGCCCACCCTCACTCGCGCTATCTCCTCCCGGCTACACTCCACCACTCTCTCCGCCAGACTGCACTCACCCACTCCCTCCCTCTCAGCTGGAACTTCCTGTCAATAAAAACGAAAATAACATTGAAAAAGGATGGTTTACGTTAAGAAATTCGAAAAATGGCACTTGTTTAGCGTTTGTTTTGACGTTTCCACTGCTTAAAAACTGCTTCATTTTTCGTAAAACTATCTTTTGCGACTTGGAAATTTCAAATTTATCCACCTCGCACCTTAAATGTATGCAATTTAATCAAAAATTCAATTGCAAATCCATTCCAATGGGCTTTTATATTTACCGGATTGTGTATTGAGGGCAACACATTTGTTTCATGTCTGGTTTATAACAATATTGTCCACTCCTATCAGAATTTTATAATTAATTACTGGTAATTAAATGACATTTTATCATAATAATTACCTCCTCCATCCTCTTTCTGTTAAATCTTGATAATTGTCTACGGTTAAACTGTGACCCCACATACCTTTTCAATAAGAAAAACAAACATTAAATCAAATTCATTAGAAATTACACTACTAGCATCGAAATATCGATCAATTACGATAAAGCAATTCAATAACCAATTCAAATATAGATCGCTTTTATCGGTTTCTATATCGATGTATATCGATCTCGATTACTGAATATTTTTTAGAACTGGATGCTGTTGTTTAAAATTTAGAACGTTATAAATCAGTTTGTTATTGGTCGATAATTATCGATACTTTTAGTGAGTGATTTCAAAGGAGATTATAAACTTGTTTTTCGTTTATAATTATGATTTGTTATGCAGACTAGTAGGAGTGGCTGATCAATACAAATAATTGGTAAATTGACTATAAAACAGCCACTCGATCTAGGCGTGTTACAACTCCAACTCGGCTTTGATCCGTTTTCATTTTTGATTTTCTTACCATACGAAAGGCTCCCCGACTTATTTTTACAGTATCCACATTTAGATTTCTCCTTGTTTTCATAAGGGAAAATTTCCACGATTCCATATCCGCTCATTTTGCCTATGCCACTGATAAAAACAAACAAACACAGCAGTTTTATCAGCTGCGAGTTCCTTTCATTGTATTATGTTACGAATATGAGTGAGAATTGTTTGGCGATGTAATCGTTCATTTTACATTGACTATTCACAAGTTAAGAACAAGATTAGCAGCGATATGCTCAATAACTCACATATTATGTAAGAGTTTGCCCATGTACTTGTTAGTCCTTCTAATAGAACATTCCCATGTCACTAACCGCTTAATTTTCTAACAAAACAAGGTAATTAATCCGATTTTCATTTTTTTTCGTGATATTACGGATAAGATAACCTAAATTTATAAAAATCAAGTAAATTTGCATTTCCTACTGATATTATCAGTGGTTTAGATTGGCGAAATTATTTAAGAATGCGCAGACTGACTTAACTGTGTTAACCTACGCAATGTTCGGTAAAATTCGAACGTTTTTAAAAATTTAAATAAAAAAGCAGCAACAACAAACGATTATTCAAATATCAGTATTTTAATACACTTTTTATTAACTTTTAGAGAAAATCCCCAAACGATAATTGGAAATAGATAATTAAGTTTATTTCAACTTCTTCTTTGGGCGCAAATTGTTGGTGTGTCCGCACTTCTTCTTGCGGCAGTTGGTGGCCCTTGGGTGGAGACGAGCGTAGCATTTTCGGCAAATCATTTTGTCACAGTTGTATTTCTGTGCCAAAATACGAAGACTTGGCTCGATTACACCACCACGGAGTCGCAAAACCAAATGTAAAGTTGACTCTATAAAAGCAAACACAAACAATTAAGTTTCTTGACACCATTTGAACTCAGTATGTACAGTACGGCTCCCTTTGTACAGGGTATGCGCAAAACTTAAAAAAATTAAGGTTATTCATCTTCGTTAATATTCCCCTGAATTTACATGAAATTCAGAGGGGTCCCACGGTTAACAAAGAAAATAAATTTTATTATCCCGCGGGCTACCAGCTCCAAAAGCTATTGATGAGCGTAATGGTGCCGTTTATCCGCGGCAATACATGCCATTTTTAATCAACAATTGTTGATATAAATATTACCTTTTTGAATGTTGTAATCTGACAATGTACGTCCATCTTCCAACTGTTTACCAGCGAAAATTAATCGTTGCTGATCAGGTGGGATACCTAAAAATGAAAATGTGAATTGAGACACGTGGTTTTGTAAGCCACCATATTTAGGACTAACCTTCCTTATCCTGAATTTTAGCTTTTACATTCTCGATCGTATCTGAGGGTTCAACCTCGAGGGTAATGGTTTTACCCGTTAATGTTTTAACGAATATCTGCATCTTATATTTTCTATGTTTTTAAAATAGATTAATTAGTATTTGAAAAGATGGTAAAGAGAGAAACTAACAAGCAGTTACTTACGTTGCAGCACAGCCCAATATAACGCTGTGAAGAAGACAATTTCCAAAATGTTCTGATGCGGGGTTTTCGAATGTGTATGAAGGGTGGGATAATGGGAAAGTAAATTTTGATGAGGATGGGAACTGCATGCTAAGCTATGGAGAATGCGATGGAATGCTTTTTCCCACTGCTATCAATGTAGTTTGCTATTCTGCATGTTATTGCTGATCTATTTATGGTGCCTCTGTAGACTATGCTAATCTACGAATAGATTAGTTATGAGTGATTGTCAACCTTTGGCGCGCGAGTGCTGATTAAGTTGTATTTTATTGTACTTTTTTAGTGATTAAAAGCAAATTTTGGTATTTAGGACGTTGGATGAGATTAAATTGCGTCGATTTGGTGTTTTCTTATATAATATTTAGAAATGAAAATTACAAAATTGATTATTAGTGACTAAATTGGGTTTTTAATGGCTAAAGTTGGTTTTCAAAGGCTAAATTTGATTTTCAAAGGCTAAATTTGATTTTCAATGGCTAAATTTGATTTTCAGTGGTTATATTTGATTTTAAATGATTAAATTGGGCTTTCAATAGCAGAATTTAAGTTTTAATAGCTAAATCTGATTTTTTATGGCTAAATTTGATTTTCAAAAGCTTTATTTGGTTTTAAATAACTAAATTTCATCTGTGTTTATATTGCTAAATTTGGCATTGAGTGGCTAGATTCGATTTTTAATGACTAAATTTAGTTTTAAATGGCTAAAACTGGTTTTTCATGGCTAAATTTGATATTCAAAAGCTCTATTTAGTATTAAATGGCTAAATTGGGTTTCTAGTGATTAAATTTGGCGTTTCAGGCATTAAATTTGTGTCCAAACTACTAAATTGGTTGTTAATAATCTACAATATTTTCTTTTTTTTTTATTTAAAATTTTTTTTAAATATTCAGTATACTGGCATTTGCATAGTTTTATAAGACTTTGTTAATTTAGTTACTTTACGAAGTGGTTTCTTGGTCTTTGTCGACTTTAATATTTTAAGAAGGCGCTGTTTAGGAATTCCTGTAAGAATAGTCACTGTAGGACAGAAATTCTCAGGGTATTTCACAGTCGTTTTAAAGAGTTTCTCAAATTTCCTCGGTGAAGTGCACACTGAAGCCGTGGAAGTACAAGTTTTCTTATAAGTTTTAGTAGAAGAGAGAAATCCTGAAGGTGAAGTGCATACAGTAGTTGATAGAGTGGTAGTAAACCACTTGAGAGTCACACCTACCAATGGAGTCTCAAATGAACGACTAAACTTGTCATCTGGTGGACATGTGGTCCGTTCAGTGGTCGTAATTGTAGTCGAGTATTTCTTGATAAATTCATGTGGTGGAGTGCACTCTATGTCAGGAACCAGAGGGACAGTGGTTTGTCCTCCAGGGCATTTCTCCCGAGGAATTAAATTCTTTAGTGTGGTGCTGAATTGCTTGATAAAAGCAGGCGGAAGTGTACAACTGACTGGTTCTTCTGTACTTTCTGTTTCACATTCGGTTGTGGTGGTTTTACACAATGGACGCCGTCGTTTGGTGGTGGTGATGGGAGGAGGAACATCACTGTCTGCTGGAGGAAGAGCATTGGCTACAGGGACAATTGCTGTGGGGAATGGGGCGTTTTGACCTTTAATAACAACAGATAAAAACTGTAGTACTGTAGTTTTTCTATGTAATGTTGTTTTTGTACTTACAATGGCTTTTTCTTAATGTTACTATTAAAATCAATAGTAAAGTCGTTGTCAGCTGTGTCATCGTATTTTTTTAGTAGTTGGGTAAAGATATAAACACTTACTGTATATTCAACTTGAAATTGGTTTACAAATGGAAATTTAAAATCCTTTCTTCAGTTAGAAAGATTAAGTTGCAACGGTTTTTAGTGTCAGATAATGTTTTAAATGTAAACATCCGGGTTTAACATGTAAACTAGCAACATTAAATTAGTTTTCATAGATTTCAATGGTAAATGTTTTACATTGACTGCCATGGTGAAATTCTTTCATAGACTTTAATGCTCAAAATTCTTCAATGCTAAAAAATGTTCTATGGAGTTTTAATGCTTTAATAGCTAATAACGTCATCTTTATAGTCACGTGATATTTGAAATTTAGAATTATTTTTTTTAAAAAAGTTATAATTAAACAATGACGTCATTCAGTTTAAATTGAATTCTGTAATTAATTTTCTAGTAATGTTCGAAGTGATGTTGCCATAGAAACGTCACCAACTTTAATGATAAAAATCCTTTCATAGATTTCAATGCTATTTTTTTAATGAATGTTCGTGCTAAATTTTTCTTAAACGAAAAATGAATGATGAAGACAAATCTTGTCTTATATCATCCAAAAGATATTAATTTTCTAATTTAAAATCACGGAATTTCCAGTAATTCAGCTTCTAAATCATTGTGAAGCATAAATTGTTCAATTAATCGATTAAATCGATGTGGATGCGATAAATGTGGATAATGATTTCCATCTTCAAACTCAACTAATCTATTAATAAAAAAGACAGTTAAATAAAATAATCAAATGTACAGTAATTTGTTTTTAAAAATTTTACTTAGAATTTTCAATGTTGTCTAACAGGTACTGAGCTCTTTGTATTGGAACCCAATTGTCATCTTTGCAATGGACCAAAAGAGTAGGACATTTAATGCAGCTGATTTCCTTGATGGCAATTTCTCCATTGGGCGCTTTCTTTCTCATCTGCTCAAAGGTCAACAGTCTCTTGGTCCATCGACTCTGAATGGAAGTCACTCCATGAAGCTGGACTAGTGGATCACGCATGCGTGGTGACCATGTTCTTATATTTTTAAGAGCTTTTTTTTTATTTATTTTTGAATGAACGAAATAAATTGATTAGTTTTTTTTAATGATTAAAGATGTAAGTGAGAGGAATTGATTTGATGCTTACTATTCCATCGGCGAATAATTGGCTCGTCCAAATGGCCCCATGATGATACAAGGACCAGCTTTTTAACCAGCGATGGATTAAGACCTGTGAGGATCATGGCAGTCATTGCACCTCCACACCAGCCAACCACATTCACATTGGTAATATTTAAAGCCTTTATAGCAAATTTTTTTTAATTTTCATTTAATACCAAAAAAAAAAATACTAAAGTGCACGGCCGGCATTGCTCAGGTTATAGTAAACTCTTTACTTTTAGTAGTTGTACAGCCACTTTGGCATCTCGATGAAAACCATCTAAATAGATACAATGGTCAGGTGGTCCACTGAATCCGCATCCAGGTGGATCCCAGGATAACAATGTCATTTTTTCTTTATCTAAATCTTCTAGTTGAGGGTCATAGTGGGCTCTTGTTGTACCCATACCTCCAGGCATCAAAAACACAAATTCATTTCCACTGCCAATCAATTCATAATGGATTTTAAATTCACCTAATTGGATGAACTTTCCAGGTGGATTATCCCTTTGTTAAATCAAATCAAACATAAGCCAAAATTTAGTTAAAAAAAATAATTTCTTAGAAATATACTTACGGATTGAAGTGGGCCATTTCTTTTAGCATTGAAAATGAATTCAATTTTTTTTTTGATCAGTTTCATTGATAAAATAATATAAAGTTCAAAGCAGATCAAATGTCACTTTTGACCTAATTTTAACATTGTCTAGTTGCTTTTATTTAGAGTTGTAGTTGTTAATTACTTAAAAATAGCATTAATGTTATCTAAAAATAGTTTTGGGTAAATTTGACTTTTTTTTTGGTCAAATTGACTTTAAAAAAGTGCTAAAAATGCTGGTAAAAAATGATTTTATTATATTTGTTGCAATATTGTTCTGTATGGCAATGCATATTTAAGATCTATGATGTAATATTGATGCGTACAGTGCTGCATCGATTGTGTGATGGCTCCAAAATTGAAGGATATTTCTCGAGTGAATTTTGTAAATGTTTCTGCGGTTTTTTCATACATTTCGTTCGCGAATTATTTGTTTTTTAATATTTTGTCTATTTGCTATAATATTCCTTAACTATATCTACTTAAGGTCGTTGATTTCGAGTGAGAAAGAGGCGAACGAGTCGAGGGTAGTGAAAACTGGACAACAACAACAAAATGTGAAATCGGTGGACGAGATCATCACCAGCGAATATTGGTCCAAATTGTCATTTAATTGGCCTGAAAATTCACAGAATATCAATAGTGGGCAATGGAAGAGTAATGTAAGAAAAAAAGAAGTGAAAAATGCTTGGAAGTTGGCGGAAAGTTGGGTGAATGAAAACGAAATTTATCCGGCGAATCAGATGGCGGTTGACACTGTGTTATCAGCTATGGCTACGGCAGCAGTGGTCAAGGCAGACGTCGGAATCAGAGGAACCCAACTGAAAATTACGCTCACATTACAAGGAGGGCAATTAGCTGTATTTAAACCAATGAGGTAACTGAATTCAATGTAAAATTAAAATAAAATTTTGCGCCATTACGCAAAGCAGATTATCTGTCGTTCGAATTATTTACGCCAATTCGAACAGCGCATAGCACGAGAGATCTGCTTTACGCTTTGCCGCTTTTGATGATATCATCACGGCATACATTGCCAAAATGGAACAATTCTGAGCACGGAAATTTTCATAAATCAATGCGGCGTTTGGTGAAGCAAACGCGGCATGTTTTTTATAGCTAGTTTCTTAATATAAACATAATTACATCAATTAGCACTGATTTAATTTTAATGTATATTTGTGTCCTTATTATTTTATTAAGTGTTAGAGTGATTAAGTGATGTAAATGAATTATTTTTGATTGACAGATATAATCGAAGCACTGTATTTGAGGATGAAGTCTATTCTGGTGCTGACAGACACAATGGAGAAATCGCTGCTTTTCATCTGAGCCAGTAAATATGACACACTTTTGATATCTTTAATTAAACTGAGACATTTAATTAATTTAATTTTAAAAATTAAAGATTGCTAGGCTTCCGGTGGGGACCCTTGGCATTGGGAAGGAAGCTAAACATGAAGCATCTGATGGCTGTGTCAGGTGTGAAACTAAAGAAAACATTTTTCAGCAGAGGAAACAGCACTTGTTTTTATGGAGTTTGTCACTACTGCAACGCCAATGACGCCGTGTGCTCTGAAGATTTAATTGAAGGAGCTGTCATTCTGTGGCTGCCACTCAAATACAGTCTCAAGATGTTTCGTCATCCATGGGCCAGAACTTATCAGCAGAATCTGAAAGCCAAGTCAGTTTCAATACAAAGTGTGGGGTTTTTTTAAAAAAAAATCTAAGTAGTATGTTTTGGTGTTTATTAAAAAGCTAAGGTGGCAAATGGATGACAACTACTGTGCCAAATTAAAGAAGAATCAACAGCAAAAGCAAAAACGGCTGCTGGATCTAATAGATATTTCTATATTTGATTTTTTAATTGGAAATGGAGATAGACATCGATATGAAACGATAAAAGACTTTAATAATAGCTTCGTACTGCTGTTGGACAATGGAAAAAGGTGCAGATTGTCATTATATCTATGTTAGTTGACTAATTAATTTTAATATAATATTAAATATAGCTTTGGAAATCCGAATAAGGATGAGATTAGCATATTAGCTCCACTGTATCAGTGTTGCATGTAAGTATTCAGCAATTTAGACTTTTAAAAACACCCATCGATTTCCATGCTAAATTGGTTACATGGATGAATTTTTTTTTTATAGATTCTGACGTAATTAAGTTTAAATTAAAGAATGTTCGAAATGTTGTTGTCATATAAACGTCAAAGATTTCAATATAAAAAATTTTTCCTAAGACTTCTATGCTAAATTTGTTCCATAGAATAAATTTTTTTAAAAAATAATCTTTTTCAAATTCTGACGTCGTTTAGTTTATATTATAAAAATTTTAGAGAATGTTCGAAATGTTGTCATAGAAACACCAAAGATTTTCCCTATAGACTTCCATGCTAAAACGTCTCATAAAACTCTTATTGCCTAAAATTAACCATTTTTATCTTGTTTAGTGTGCGTTCATCGACCGTGTCAAAACTGAAAATGTTCAACGGAAGAAGTCTTAGTACCGAGTTGAATCGTTTGCTGCATACAGACCCCACATATCCGGTGCTAACTGAGGCCCATCTGCTTTCAATTGACCGACGAAGAATGAAAGTGCTATCAGTTATTGAATACTGCTTAAAAAGTCATCGCAATGTTATGGTATAGTTGTTTTTTTTTTTTTTAATTTTATTAATTAAATATAAACACAAAAGAAAAAAAAAAACAGGCTCACGTCATCATGCGTGAATGACGTTAAAAAAAATAATAGCTAAGAGGGTGGCAATAAGTACATGAAAGCCGTCTTATGTTTCCTTGGGAGATTCAGTGGCTGCACCTCCTCCTCCTCCCTTCTGCAAAAACATGTGAACATTTTGAAGGACCTTTACAGCCAATTCTCTAATGGGATATTCATCAGAGGCCTCATTCAGTTGCTCCAGCAGTGAAATTCCACCTTCTTCCTTCACAAGGGGGCAGTATTTCTCAGCTGAAAATTTTTTTAATTTCATACATTCAATTGCCTTGAATATTCAGCTTTAAATCAACGGCTGTACTTACGGTAAACTTGTGTTAGATTAGCCAGAGCCCAAATGGCCCAGTATTGAGCTTCTGGCGTGTGTTTAGCTGACAGCAGACGAAATATGGGTTCAAATGAACGGTAGTTAATGTTCCTTTTGGCGTTCAAGTCCCATCTACAAATTGCCATAGCCATTCTGGTTAAAACTTCTTTTCTCTTTGGTTGGTACATGGTCCAAGCTGTGGGACCATCAGAAACGATGTGGGCCAAAACCCCTGCTGCGTTGTAGCTAACTTCAATTCCATCACTGCTACTGTCCAACAAGTCACTACACAATTGAAACAAAAAATTACTGTAAGGTTACAACTGACACCCTGTATATGCTCCATTGTAAAGTAATGGAATACAGGGTGTCACTCAAGCGACATTTTTTATATTGAAATCTTTTACTATTTTTACCTGAATACTTGGATATAGAAAGGAGACATTAGCATAGGTCTTAAATGCGTAACTTCTGCTACATTTCCTAATAATCCCATCATATTTCTTAATAATTCAGGTTTATCCGGAAACAGCTGTTCATAACAATTTTCATTAAGTAATTAAAACTTAAATAAAATTTGTCTTAAAAATTACTTTGAGACATTGTAGAAAACAGTCCATTCCTTTTTCCTCTAAAAATCTCTGGCAATTAATTGGCGTTTCATCTGATAATAGTAAAATGTTTTAGTTAACTTAATATTTAAATAGCTAAAACTTAAATTTTTGTTTAATTACCTGTAATATTCCACATAGTACTCCATGCCAATTCCATAATTTCATCACAGGCTTGTCTTTCAAGCTTAGAATTTATTAATTTCAGCATTATCTATTCAATTTAATTAGAAATTAGTTAATTAACCACTTTCAAAAACTGCAATACTAAAAGAAAAGCGATCTCATGTACCAAACATTGACTACCAATTAAGTGCATATAAATAATTTCAAACATTTGAAAATTTAAATTTTATTAATCGAATTTTGATTGGCTATTCGTCTATCATACTGTAATAGTATGGTATAAAATTTTAAATGTTCGAACATTTTTTTTTTGATTTCGACCAATAAGAAATTACGTAACATAATGGAAAAGTTACTAATATTTTACAGACATTTCTATTGGTCAACTACTTAGCAATTGGCATTAATTTGAACTGAAACGTTCGAATTTTTGTTTAGGTTAATTTAGTAATTATCATTAGGCGATTGTATGCAAATTAATTGATTAATTGGAGCCAAAGTCACTGTTTTAGGTACGTGAATAGATTTTAGTGGGTGGGTTTTCTTTCTCACCTGTACAATTGCCATTTTTCCAACCATTTGCTTTTGTTCGTTATCCACTTGACAGGCTAAGCTATTGAGCAAAAAAATTCCAATCCTCTGTACAAAATCGTCTTGATCTTCTACTGACACTATGTATAACACAATTTCCACTAATCGTTTATACTCAAACATCTAAACAATAAAAAAAGCACATAATATAAACATTAATCATTACTTTTTTTACATTTCCTTTTCATTAAGTCAATAAATACTCACAACATCTTGAGGAATTCGAAATGTTATTAACGTTAAACATCCATTTCTCATTAGCTAAAAATTAATTAAAAAACAAACAGTTAAATTTCCCGATAAAATTAGCACTTATTTTTTAACTTACAGTTGCCACTGTTTTATGTTCACTCATCCCATCTAATATTGTCTTAATTATTAGCCTTTTCATTCTAATATTTAAATTTCCATGCTCTTTCACAATATAAAACAAAGAAGCACTGAAAAAAAGAAATAGAACATTTTTATGACACTCTCTGTAAAATTCCCATAGAAAATGCATGGTACAGGGTGTGAGCGTGTGTGACTTAATATTACCTCCCCGAAATTTGAATGTGTTTTTCACTTGAATTCTGCTGCATTGCTTGTAAAATTAACTACATTAATTTAAGAATTAAGTGTTAGTAAGTGAGAATTTTTAATTAGTTAAGTTTTGATAATGATACCTTGAGCGCTAATTTAGGATTTCGACAATTTTCATAGCGAAATATACGGAACAAGTCATTGAGCACTTTCCCCAGCACTTCTGGTCTATCTAAATAAGCTTTAGCCGCCGTAAGGATCTGCTCTTCGTTAGCATCGCCTGCCACTTTAAGAGCCGGGAGATGTCGTCGTTGACAGGACTCACCGGTTGTAGACAGGAGACCCAGGTAATCAAACGGTCGACTCTGCCGACTTTGCAGGGCACCAATAGGACAAGATGACGACTGCTGAGGATGCTGTCGATTATAAGACTCGAAACATTCATTGTCGGACGACGATGAAGAAGGGGATGAGCTGGTGCTGTCTAAGTTGGTTCCAGAAATGTCCAGAGACGTCAGGTGAGGCAAACACAGCACTATCTTCTCTAAAATTTCATGTGGCTTGTGAAATACGCCAGATTTCTCACTGTGTTGAGAAATGTCTAAGTGCCTAGATAAAAAAGTTTTTTTTAAATTAGATCAAAAAATAATTTAAGTGTGGTTCATAACTGACACCCGGTATTTCTTCCATTGAAAATGCATGGGATACAGGGTGATGTTAATGCAAATTATAAAAACGTATGATTCTACTCTTAATGTCGATATATATTTTAAGCTTTAAAAATGATTATTTTGGATTTATGTGCCCGACTTCCTAGTTAGACACTAGTTTTAAGTTTGATATTATTAAATTTGGTTTGAAATGACTAAATTTGTGGGTTTTCTAGCTTAAAAACTTTGTTTATAAAAATAAATCAGCGTTACAATTACTGCATTTTAAGGGACTTAATGAAAAAACGTTCGAATTTTTAAATTAAAAAAAAAAACATTCAAAAAGTAAAACGTTCGAATCTTTAAAAAAAAAAACCGTTCGATGTGAAAATTATAAATCGATAGAATTGATTCCTAGTGACTTTTTCCAGCACTTACTACATTGTAATTTACCAAAATGTGACTTTTAAAATCCTGAATGTTGGTCAATATTGCTAAAAGCCTAAAATCAGTATGTTTTCCCCATTAAAAGTTACTTAATTCGGATGTAATATGACTAAATCGAGCTTTAAACACTGTTTTGAATTGCAAGAAGCTAGTTTTTGAAGTGACCAAATGAGATTGGAACCAATATTTTTGCATCTTGTAACCACACTTAGTGCTTTAAAACTGGTTATTAAGGGTCTAAAAAGTTAAATATTTCATAGCTGCTATTTCGGCAGCCATTTGTTTGATTTACCTTAGTGTTTTTAATTTACAAATGTTGTCAATTGCAGTCTGCATGAGAGGAACACCATAAAGAATGAGAGTAATTAAGTGTCTGAGATGAACGAGACAGCTCAAATCTCTGAGATAGACGCATCCAGACAGATCAAGATGAGTTAAAAGAGGCAGAGGCTTGAACAGTCGATCAAGGTATTCAATCTCCACAGGTTCCTCAAAGTTCCTCAGCACCAATCGCCTCAGATTAGGTGCATTAATAATGTGACCCTTCTCCCTGTACGGATAACCACAGCAGCTGTAGTTCTCATAGCTGGTGCCATTATGGTCGATCATCACTACATCAGGAGCCAAATTCTCTGGTAAAATATGCACAGAATTGCCCACTGTAAGCGACAGAAGTTCTCCACCGTGTAAGTTAATATTAAACAGAGTCTCCTCAGTCAAACTTCCGCAATTTGAAATGTCAAGTTCGTATAGATTATGTCTGAGGATTGTAGCCAGACCTTCATCCGTCACCTGAGAGCAATTTCGGATGTTAAGACGCTTGATTGGTAGTCGGTGAATGTCCCGAAATATCATAAGAAAGGAATCGTCCAGTTGATTGCTGATGCTGCCGTTGGTGCCTAATTGATGGTGATGATTGCTGATGGTGCTGGTGCTACTACTGCTGCTCTGATTCTGACGACGACGACGAAGCATTCGCTCGCATATTTCGTTAGGTAAGGAAATGTTTGCTTTTAAAACGTAATTTGGTTCGTCTGAGTCGTCCAGCTGAATGATTTCGCAGAATGTGTCGACGTTTTGGACGCAGAAATCGGTGCAAATGTCGACTAATCTGTCTGGGCTGTAATCCTGCTCCATATTATCCACATTTACGTTCACGCTCATTTTTGTTTTGCTTTATTTTTTAAATATTTTTAAATACACACAATTAATTAATCTGAATTCAGTAGAGATACAGTAATTAAGTTTCGTAATCCATACTTGTCAGTGTGGCTTTAATCTTTCTCGTAAATTTCCATTATCAGCTGATAAAACCGTTTCGTGTTAAAGAGAGAGGCTGAGGTTCGGTGTAAATCCGGGTCAACTTACGCGTTTGTTTTTAAGGGCAAATTTCCACCGTCACTTTTTATTTTTTGCTTTGGATCTTATGATGTTAACTATTCATTGCTTTGCGTTTTATTAGTTACACAAATACAATTGTCGATTTCCACTTCCTAGATCCACACAATCATACAGGAAGTGAGTTTTAGCGAGTTCATGTGTCGTCATCCAGTTTGTTTTGATGCGCATGCAAACCCAATTAGTCTGTACAGGGTGCGTAATATTCAATTTGCATTTGTTTTCTATACAGTTTTAGTAATAAATGTAGTATGACACCATGTATATTAGCCATTCATGACGGCTCTTAATGTTGCTGAGTCGGCGTATAAAAGTTGTTCTAAACAGCCGGCTATAAAAAACCTTGTTTTAACATTGTTAGCCGGCTGCTTAGAACGTTTTTTAAACATTGTTAGCCGGCTATTTAGAATGTTTTTTAATGGCTACAAGATTTTAGAGAAAAATGTGAAAAATACGAGAAAAAATGATAAATATGTCTAAAAATCGACAAAAAAAAAGATTAAAAAAGATCCTTTTTGTTCCAGGAGGATCCTCAATTACTTGAGTACAGATTGCAACACCAGTTGATATGGAGCTGGACAGTAGATATTCCTGTACGGTTCTATCAAGTATTTTTTTCATGGATAACCTGGAACTTCGCATGCTCAAGTAATCAAATTTATTTAATACATTAATATAAATAAATGGACGCTAATTGAACAGTTAACATGAACCTTTAATGATAAAACCAAACACATAGTGTTGTGGAAATGCAACTGATGCAATCATAATTATAATAATATTTTACTATAAAGACACGCATACAAAAACTTCAAAATTGGCTGTGGTCGTCGTTATCTTCCGCTCCGCTTTCATCAGTTGGCTGAAACATTTTCAGACTAAAATTTGGCATTGTGAGCGGTGGCAGTGGAATGGTATGAAAACTCTCAGGGCTTAGATCGCTTCTAGGTGACAAAATGCATGGCGAACTAGACTGAGTGTCAAGAACAGTGAGAGGTCTATTATATTCAATATCTTGGTGCTCATAATGTCGTCTTAGAAAGTCAATTTCTAGATTCAATTTCTTGATTACTTCGTGACATTCTTCCAGTTCTTTAGACATGGTATCCACTATTCCTCTCAGATTGTTGTTGTT
>JAAFCF010005748.1:15473258-15484162 GCA_013389785.1 Helicorthomorpha holstii | reverse complement strand
AACAGCTGATTTTGAAAATACCTGGCAAAATACATGATCACTTATAACATTTGTACGGTTAAATAATTATAATAAAGTTTTACTGTAGTATACTTACGGATCTAGTGATGTCATTACTTGTTATTATAATTACAGTATGCACCTTACAAGGCTAAGTGAAGGTGAAAGCAAGACACCTAAAAATAAATGCAAAACACGGCAAAAATAAAAACGAGACCAATTTCCATTGGAACGGATGACATATAGTCTCGATTCTTTAGTGCCACTGTAAAACAACTAGTGATCATCTCTCCGAATTAACAAACTGCTTTTAACAAGTCTTGAGAATGTAGAAAAATATCAAAATTTTTATTAGAGTTTTAATTAAAAGTTTTTATATAAACAAAATCAAAACTTTTTTTAAATAGTTTTTATAATCAATACATTTTTTTCATTGTTTTTTCTTTATGTCATAACATTCAAATCTAAACTGCTCTCTCACTTTCACCAACCTGAAAAACATTTTAAGTAAGTTGAGTTTTCAAGTGAAGCTAAAAGACATGATTAATTCAAAAATAATAAGAAAACGCACTCAGTTCTTATTAGTTCCATTTCTGTGGGCGTTAAGGATATCTTATAGAATTTCAAACAAACAAGTTTTGGAAACTAAAATGAATTTAAAATTAAATTTTGAAAAAAAAATCCAATAAGATGGACCTTAAGACATAAAGTCAACTTTACCCAGCGGTTAGATTTTATGCATCTTAAAAGCAAAAACAAAAAACTAACAAAAAAGAAACTTACACTCAGCAACATCCGAATAAACTCATTGATTTGGTTGCTGCTGATCTCCAATTCAAATTTAAAAATAATCTTTTCCAGATGTTTATTCTCCTTTAGATCTTCAAGTAGCTTCTTAGAAGAAGGGTCATCATATAAAAGAGTATAACCATAACGTCCAAGACTAAAATTATAATTAGCAAGTCAATTTCGATGTTATCAAGTATTAAACTGTGATCACTTACGTTAATTCCTTTAATTCTGTTGAACAATGTAAATTCTTTAAAACAGTCTCGTAAAATTGAGTGCCATCATAGCCATCATCTACTTTAAATCTTATAACCAACTTCTCCAATTTGAGGCAATTTCTCAGCAAATGTTGAATGACACTTTCAACATTACCAATTAATTTAATATCTTTCAGCGTCAATTGCTTCAAATTTGTCCATTTGGAGATAACGCACACATTTATGTCAAAAATGTCACTGAAAAAAAATATCACAATAATAAAAAGTAACTTGTGAAACTTTCGATTGTATTACTGAAAATAATCCTTTATGTAAATCATTGTAAACTCCTCCATTTTTGTACAGCCTTGAGTCAAATCCCATAATATACTTTTCTTCAAATTTTCATCCTAAACACAACAAAATTAGATACAAATAAAATACAAAATAAAACACGATCTAAATACATTGTCTAGATCTAAGTTTCTTAGAACAGAACTATCGTATCTCGAGGAAAGCAATTTTGAAGGTAAAAACAGCGTTTTCAGTTGTTTAAATTTTGCAATGCTTTTCATTATCATTGGTACAATTTCTTTAGAGATCACTGTTAAGTCTAAACGTATTCTTAAATCTAAATAGACCAGCTGATCACTGTAGAAATTAGTAAACGTCTGCAGTCCATCGATTACCTATAGTAAAAATCAATTAAATAATTAACAGTTTAATCTACTTCAAATTATTTACTTTACCTGTTGATCAAGATATAAATAATTGCAAAAATCCAAGTACTGAACAGCTGGACAAGTGGAAGTTATAACTTCAGCTGTTTCAGCAAATGATTGAAATCTCACATTTTTGATTGATATTTTTGAACATTTTAGAAATTTCCTATTCTCAAATATTAGTGGACAAGGCCTGATTTTGATACGACTAGCATCCGATTTAAAATACTCACTACTAAAATAATTAATGTTAAATAATTAATGTTAATATTAAGCTTTAATTTAAAAGAAATTTACTGGCTTTCCAAGTAAATTTCTTCAATTTCTTCAGTTGAAATCTTAGGCAATAGATTTCTAGCCATTTCTTCAAAATGTTCTACAAATTAATAATTATAAATTTACAAGCCAAATCTTTTTACAATAATAATAATATATTACCCAACATAATAAATGACAATCTACCAAGATTTAACTGCTTAAGTTTTGACTTATTTTTCAGCAATTGCAAAACAATATCGCAAAGATAATAAACATCACTAAAATGAAGGATATCCAGATGAAAGTTTTCCAACTTAGGACAAAGTGCATCCCCTAAATTCAATAAATTATTTAAAACGTTTCAAGTTAATTTACTTAAAAAACTTACATGCATCGACTTTTTCATCGCATTTAAGTTCTTCATATCTACGAATTAGGAACTTTAAAGACTTCAATTCCGAACTGAATCTTAACACTGAATTACAGATTTTGTAGAAATCTGATAACTTAATAAACTCCCGAGAGATGACCAATCTTTTCATATTTTTCATGTTTTTAAACAGCTCAGTCAAACCTTCAGCAGAAAGATCTGACAACTGTGAATTCCAAGTGAATGACAATTCATTTAATCCAACAGGTAATTTTTCATAGCAATCACATCCAATCATATGAAGTTGTTCCAAGTTTGGTAAATCAACCACTAACTTGACAGTATTTTCATTTAATAAATATAAATAGTTGACGTTTAAAGCAACAATATCTTCCTTGAATTCAGTTAAAAAATCAGTAAATGTCGATGAGTTCAATGTCCAGTCTTGATTATGTACAGAGAAGTCAAAACGCCTACATAAAATACAAAAATTAGGAAACTATTTTTGATTTTTAACGTTTATTTTACCTGATTGTACTGCACATTTCTCTGAATTGTTGATTAACTTTCCATATTTCATAAAATGCTGGCTTATCCACATAACCAAATATTTTCAATAAAACTTCAACTGGTAAATCATTTATTGTAAAAACCTTCATTGATCTGTTTTCAACTTGAGAATTACACATTCAGCAATAACTGAAACAACAAAGCTATGACATTGACAACGTCCAATCCAATGCAAGTTTACCTTTCAAATTTCCTTCCAAAGCAAAATGACTGTTCCAAAGAAAGACTAATTTTGAAAATGGCATAATTCGATTATACGTCAGCTTCTATAACATTTTTGAATTAACAATATTTATATTTCGAATGACCTTTGAAGCACTTTGGGTGTTGCAATCTTTAAAATACTGTGCAATATCTTAAAATTACAATAAAAAATAAGTTGACAGACGATGATCTCAAGGTTCAACCATTTACAGTACAATGTTGAATTTCAAAATTTAAATCTGAATCAGCTGTTGATGTTTGGCGGTTCACCCGTACATCCTTAGGTTGATAGGTGGCGCTAGTTTTCAATGGTACCGGTAAGCCGTTTCTCAAGACAGCAGTGCAGTGTACCGCTTTGGCTACGTCATCAAAATTAAAAATTATATTACGGTAAATTAAAAATTGGTTTGTGTTAAGCGAATATTTGTATTAACCAGATTCCACTGTTATTTCATTTTAAATTTTAACAAAACGGTGATATTACGTCGTGTTCAATTTGTTTATTTGTTCAAAATGTGCTCTCCAACAGCAAATAATAAAATTTACATGATTTGCTTCTAGATGAAAACAAAAACTGCTTTTCATGGATTAAACTGAACGTTAATATTATTTTATATTGAAAAATACAATTTGCACAATTCAAAAACATGTACAGAGCAATCGGGTAAAATAAACCTTTGAAAATCAAAAATAGTTTTCTAATTTTTGTATTTTATGTAGGCATTTTGACTTCTCTTTACATAATCAAGACTGAACAATGAACTCATTGACATTTACTGATTGAGAATTCATTTAATCCAACTGGAACTTCCATATTCTACATTGTTTGATAGAATTTGCATTTAATCATGTAAAGTTGTTTCAAATGCTGTAAATTTACACAAGATAATTATGTGTTTGTGTAAAAATATACTGCCAATAAGCTATCGAGACGCAAAGAAATGGTAAACGATGCAATTTATTCTTATTTCTTTACTGTTAACATTTTCTAATTAAGACACAAGACAAATATGTTTAGTTTGGTAGTTCTCTTCATAAAATCATTACAAAATTTTGAAAAGGAATGGTCCCACATATCACTCATACTGAACTCAAATGTTAACATTTTTAAATTTAAAAGTTAAATTTAACTGACATGAAGTGACTAACTTAACCACTTTCAAAATAACCTCCCAAATCATTATTTTCGAAATCACCTCCCAAATCATCTTTTTCATAATCACATACAAATCTAAACTGCTCTCTCACCTTCACCAACCTGAAAGACATTTTAAGTAAGTAGAGTTTTCAAATAAATCTACATTATTAATTAAAAGATAAGGAGAAAACGTACTCGGTTCTTATTAATTGCACTTCTTCGGGGGTTAACGATGTCTCATAAATTTCCAAGTAAACAAGTTTTGGAAACTAAAAATAAATATCAAATTAAAGTTGTTCGGAAAATATTAGATGAACTTTAAAACTCAAAGTTAACTGTACTCTACAGTTAAATTTTGTAGTTCTTAAAATTTAAAATATTAACTAGAAGGAAACTTACACTCAGCAACGTCTGAATAAAATGTTCAACTTGGTTGCAGCTAATTTTCAATGTAAAGTAAAAAGTAATCTTTTCCAGATGTTTATTCTTTTGTAGATCTTCAAATAGCTTCTTGGAAGAAGGGTCATCATATAAAAGAGTATAATTATAACATCCATGACTAAAATTATAATAAGCAAGTCAATTTCGTTGTTATCAAGTATTAAACTGTGATCACTTACGTTAATTCCTTTAATTCTGTTGAATAATGTAAATTCCTTAAACAAGTCTCGTAAATTGTATTGTCATCAGTGAATGTATATATACGAAAGCAGAATATCAACTTCTCCAATTTGACGCAGCTTCTCAGCAAATGATGCACGACACTTTTAATATTACCAATTATTCTAACATCATCTAGTGTCAATTTCCTCAAATTTGTCCATTTAGTTATTGTATACAAATGTATGTCATGAATGTCACTAAATAAAATAGTACAATAATAAAAAGTAACTTATGATAAGTTATGAAAACATTTCAATTGAATTACTTTGAACCTAGATTTATGTTTGTCAATGTAAACTCCTCCAGTTTCCCACAGCCTTGAGTCAAATCCCATACTACACTTTTCTTCAAATTTTCATCCTAAAATTATTAACAATATCAAAAACAAATCCAATACAAAATCAGACAGATTTAAATACTGTACATTGTCTAGATCGAAATTTCTTAAATCACAACTATCGTATTTCGTAGAAAGGAATTCTGAATGTAAAAGCAATGTTTTCAGTTGTTTAAAATTTGCAAGACTTTTCACTGTCATTTCTGCAATTTCTTTAGAGATCTCTGTTGTCTCTAAACGTATTCTTAAATCTAAATAGACCAGCTGATCACTGTAGAAATTAGTAAACGTCTGCAGTCCATCGATTAACTACAGAAAAAATAAATTACAAAAACAATTAGCCGTTTCATCTACAATTTATATTACAGCAAAGTATTTTTTTGTTACCTATCGATCAGGAAATAGATAATTGTAAAAACTGAAGTACTGAACAGCTGGACAAGTGGAAGTTATAATTTCAGCTGTTTTAGCAAATGATTCAAATACCACACTTTTTATCGAGACTTTTGTACATTTTGGAAATTTTCTATTCTCAAATATCAGAGGACAAGGTCTGATGTGGATACGAGTATCTATCGCCAGACGATAGTCAATACTAAAATCATTAATATTTATGATAATTTCAAGCTTTCATTAAAAGAGATTTACTGGCTTCCCAAGTGAATTTCTTCAGTTGAAATCTTAGGCAATAAATCTCTAGCCATTTCTTCCTTAAATTCTACAAATTAATTATTTACAAGTCACTTATTGTTTGAGCAATATAATCATATTTTTTACCCAAAATAGTAGCTGATAATAGTAGCTAGATTTAACTGCTTAAATTTTGACTTATTTTTTAGTAATTCAAAAACAATCTGGCCAAACTCATAAAATTTATCCCATTTACCAGGATTCAAGTACAGATCTTCAGGAATATCCAGATGAAAGTTTTCCAATTTAGGACAAAGCGACTCCACTAAATGCAATCAATTATTAAAAAATTTCTGTTAATTTAATTAAAAACTTACATGTATCGATTTCTCCATCGCATTGAAGTTCATCATATTCATGAACTTGTAACTTTAGTGAGTTCAATTCTGAACTGAATCTTAATACTGAATCACAGATTTTGTAGAAATCTGATAAGCTTAAAACCTCGAAATCGATCGTCAGTTTTTTTACATTTTTAAACAGCTCAGTCAAATCGTCATCAGAAAGATCTGACAATTGTGAATTCCAAGTAAATGAGAATCCATTTAATCCAACAAGAAAATTCTTATCCTCAATTGTTTTAAAGAAATTGCATCCAATCATGTGAAGTTGTTTCAAATTAGACAAATCCATGACTAAATTAATGACATTTTCATTCAACCAATAGCAATTGTTGATGTTCAAACTGTAAATATCTTCTCTGAATTCAGTCATAAACTCAGCAAAAGTGGAAGATTTCAAGCTGTAATCTTCGGAGAAGTCAAAATGTCTACATACAAAATGCATTTATAAAATAAACGACGAAATGTTATAATGTTAAACTTTGTTTACCTGTTTGCACTGCACATGTTTCTGAATTGTGGATGAATTTTCCATAATTCATAAAATGCCGGTTTATCCACATATCCAAATATCTTCAATAAAACTTCAACTGGCAAATCAGTTATTGTTAAACCCATCTTTGATCTGTTTTAAACTTGAGAATTATACATGATAAATCAAACAAAGCTATGACAACGTCCAATCCAATACGAGTTTACCTTTCAAATTGTCATCAAAAACAGATGATTATAATTACAGTGGATTCTCGTTAACACGAACGCCGTTAAAACGAATTTCTCGTTAACACGAAGCAACATTGCGGTCCCGAACTACAGTATAGGCTTTTCCATTCATTTTTTGTTCGTTAACCCGAAGCAAAACCCCCTTAACACGAACTGATTTTGCTTCTCCAAATGAAAAATTTCATATTTCGTCAAAGAAAATGTAGAGAAAATCAAAAAAATGTCAGTTTGATTCTAAAAAATGTCAGTTTGACTCCAGAAACTGTCAGTTTGATTCTAAAAAATGTCAGTTTGATTCTAAAAAATGTCAGTTTGACTCTAAAAAATGTCAATTTGACTCTAAAAAATGTCAGTTTGACTCTAAAAAATGTCAATTTGACTCTAAAAAAATGTCAGTTTGACTCCAGAAACTGTTAGTTTGATTCTAAAAAATGTGAGTTTGACCAATATACAGTATATTATATTTTGTATGTATTCGTTAACACAAAACCCCGTTAACACGAAGAAAAATCTCGGTCCCGTCGACTTCGTGTTAACGAGAATCCACTGTATATTATTACATCAGTACGACAAAATAAGGTCAGAGATCTATGAGAAACCAAGTAAATACTGTACATTGGGTGTCATAACTCATAAGCACTGATCTTTATAATAAAAATTAGTTTATGGCGATAAAAAAAAAAGTGGAACCAAACACCGTACATATCAAATTTCACAGTTAAGCCGTTTTAGTCTGGGCTGCAGTAAAATTGTCTATTCAAATTGTTCAATTACTTGTTTGGTCTCGTTTGAAGTACCGTACTGTATTTCCCCTTCGATCTTAATGATAATTAGTGCCTGCTCAATCCCCTTCAGCCACAAATAATTTTAAGATTACTGTATTAAGACCTTTCTTACCTCTCCCTTCAGTACTTCCGAGTACTGTACTTATGAACTCTGTTTATGAACTCTTTACTCACTCTCTTTCTCTCTCTCTCTTGTGAACTGCCAGAGTATTCTCTCACTTTCTCTTTCTGTTTAAGCCAAGCCTTGACTTCACCAATCAGAATTGCTTAAATTAACGGTACTCTATTAACTTCAGCTGTTTCTGTAAACGTTTCAAATCTCCTGTCAATAAAAGTGATTTTATATTTTAAAGTATGAAGTGACATTAAATCATACTGTATAACGATTCACAATTGTTTACGTTTTCCGTTGAATCTCCAATCTGAATTGTGGATCATCAAGCAACAGTTGTCTCACCCAACGCAAATCCAAGTTCTATTTAGAACACCAACAGACACTTATCAGCTGATTTTAGAAACGTTTTACAATAATGTCGTAAGTGATATACGGTTTACACATGTACTTGTAACAATTACTCGATTTTAGAAGATTACGTCAAAATGTTTGTAAACAACTTCAAGGTAAACACAAGATAATTGAGTCGTTCATAACCAAAGTGAAACAAGTCACATAAAAGTGATTTCGAGATATTGAGAGGTAAAGTTAACGCGCTGTATTTTCCGATCCAAATTGAATTTTTGTCTAGAATTTGTTTGTAAATTACTATTACACTTCAACTTAAATTTGTTGGTAATTTTTGTGATTATATTTTCACTAGTAATTAAATGGTGAGCATGCAAACTTGAAAATGTGGACTTAATTCATCTTGCCACGGAAATAAATTGTATTTTCGCGTAGAGTCAAAGTGAATTACGTCCAATTTCTATTATGAAATCGTGAATTTCTGTTTAAAAAATTAATAATTAAGGATAAAAATAATTAACATAGTGATTTTTAATACATTACTACAGTATAAATGAGTTAATTCGGGTTAATTTACTTTCTGTTTGAATTTTTCTCCCTTGTGTAATACATTAGCTTTGGTTTGCAGGGAATTATTTAATTGTGATCGATTACGCTGAATTAATCTAAATTGTATGTTTACTACGTGAATCCATGACTGTTAAAATGAATTGTGATCAAAAGAAAATACTATATACCGGGTTAAATTTGTAGAAAGTTTGTTTATTACAAGCGCTATTCATTTGACCGTTGCAAGTGACGTCACACCCATGCTATAGCCAATGGAGATAAACTTAATCCACTTTGCCAAGGGATATATTTCTAAAATCTTTCACAGGCAAACATGTACAGTATAAGCACCATTTTAGAGTCAAAAAATAAAGTTATGAAAACACGCTTTATTGCATTAGAAAAATATGCAAATTTTACATTTTAATACATGTCTAACTCTTTTTTTTGAAAATGTGACTTGATTCACTTTGCCTATGAACGACTCAATTACAGCTGGAAAAAAAAAATAAAACAAAGTTTCAGAGCACAATTACAAAATTAGCTTACTATTTAGTACCAAAGAAATCTAAAGACCCAATATAAAGCTCAGAGTAATCACATTGTTAAACCGCTGAACTGAATAATCAGATGAAAATGACAGTTGGTGATCCCAAGTGAATGAAAACTCATTTAATCCAACTGAAACTTTCTTATTCTTAATTGTTTTAAAGAATTTGCATTTAATCATGTAAAGTTGTTTCAAATGCAGTAAATCTACACAAGATATATGTGTTCATGTATAAATATACTGCCAATAAACAAATAAATGGTAAACGATGCAATTTATTCCCGTTTCTTTATTGTTTACTTTTTCCAAAGAGAAAATTTATGAAAACATTACTAAATGTAAATAGAAATGCTCTCAAAGATCACTTATCGTCTTATACTGAACTCAAATGTTAACATTTTAAAATTTAAAAATTTTATTTAATTGACATAGCGACTTACTTAATCAAGTTGAAAATTACTTTGCAAATCATCGATACACAAACTTTCAAATCGAAACTGCTCTCTCACCTTCACCAACCTGAAAAATATTTAACAACGTTTTTAAACGTTTAAGCTACAGTACATCACTGTATTAATTCAAAAATAATAAGAAAACGTACTCAGTTCTGATTAGTTCCATTTCTGTGGACGTTAACGTTGTATAATGGAATTTCAAGTAAACCAGTTTTGGAAACTAAAAATGAATTAAAATTAAAGTGATTTGAAAAAAATAAAAACATTAAGATGGATCTTAAAATTCAAAGTCAACTGCATCCTACAGTTAGATTTTATACTTATTAAAAGTAAAAATATTAAGATACTTACACTCAGCAACATCTGAATAAAATCTTCGATTTGGTTGTTGCTGATTTTCAATTCACATTCAAACTCAATTATTTCCAGATGTTTATTCTTTTGTAGATCTTCAAGTAGCTTCTTGGAAGATGTATCATCATATAAAATAGTATCGTAATTTCTAAAACTAAAATTATAATTAGCAACTGAATTTTGATGTCATCATATATTAAATTGATCACTTTCTTACGCTAATTCTTTCAATTGCGTTGCATAATGTAAATTCTTTAAAAAAGTCTCAAAAAATTGAGTGCCATCATAGCCGTCATCTATTTCAAATCTTATGATCAACGTCTCCAACTTGAGGCAATTTCTCAGCAAATGTTGGACGACACTTTCAACTTTACCAATTACAATAAAGTTATAAAATGTCAATTTCTTCAAATTTGTCCATTTGGAGATGGCACACAAATGTATGGCAAAAACGAAACTGAAAAATAACACAAGAATAAAAAGTAACTTGTGAAAACGTTTCAATTGTACAGTATTACCTAAACCCATCGTCTATATATTGCATTGTAAACTCCTCCATTTTGTCACAGCTTTGAGTCAAATCCCATAATAAACTTTTCTTCAAATTTTCATCCTAAAAATACCAAAATTAGATACAAACAAAATAAGACAGATTTTAATACATTATCTAGATCTAAATGGCTTAAATCAGAACCATCGTATATCGTAGAAAGGAAATCTGAATGTAAAAGCAATGTTTTGAGTTG
>JAAFCF010005748.1:15457980-15470243 GCA_013389785.1 Helicorthomorpha holstii | reverse complement strand
TAGGTTAACGATGTCTGACAGAATTTCAAGTAAATGAGTTTTGGAAACTAAAAATGAATTTATAATTAAATTTAAAAAAATCAAATAAGATGGACATTAACACCTAAAGTCAACTTTACTTTGCGATTAGATTTCATACATCTTAAAATTAAAAATGTTAATTAAAAAAGAAACTTACACTCAGCAGCGTCTGAATAAAATCTCCGACTTTGTTTCTGCTGATTTTCAAATTAAAGTTAAAAGTAATCTTTTCCAGATGTTTATTTTTTTGTAGATCTTCAAATAACTTCTTGGAAGAAGTACTGTCATCATATACAAGAGAATAACCAGAATTTCCAAGACTAAAATTATAATTAAAAAATCAATTTCGGTGTTATAAAGTATTAAAAATTGATCATTTTCTTACGTAAATTCTTTCAATTGTGTTGCATAATGTAAATTCTTTAGAAAAGTCTCGTAAAATTGAAAGCCATCATAGTAGTCATATACATGAAAGCAGATGATCAATTTCTCCAATTTGAGGCAATTTCTCAGCAAATGTTGAATGACACTTTCAACATTACCAATTAAATTAATATCTTTTAGCGTCAATTTCTTCAAATTTGCCCATTTGGAGATAACGCACACATTTATGTCAAAAATGTCACTAAAAAAAATCACAATAATAAAGAATAATTATGCTTATAAAGTTTCAATAATATTACCTAAGACCACCCTCTATGAGTTGCATTGCAAACTCCTCCATTTTTGTACATTCTTGAGTCAAATCCCATATTACACTTCTCTTTAAATTTTCATCCTAAAAATAACAAAATTAGATACAAATACAATACTAAATAAAATACGACCAATTTCAATACATTTTCAAGATCTAAATTTCTTAGATCACAACTATCGTATCTCGTAGAAAGGAAATCTGAAGTTAAAAGCAATGTTTTCAGTTGTTTAAATTTTGCAAGGCTTTTCACTGTCATTTCTGCAATTTCTTTAGAAATCCCTATTAGCTCAAAACCAATTCTTAAATCCAAATAGACCAGCTGATCACTGTAGAAATTAGTAAACGTCTGCAGTCCATCAATTAACTACAATAAAAAATAATTACAAAAACAATTAACCGTTTCATCTACAATTTATATTACAGCAAAGTATTTACTTTACCTGTTGATCAGGAAACACACAATTGTAAAAGCTTAAGTACTGAACAGCTGGACATGTGGAAGTTATAACATCAGCTGTTTTAGCAAATGATTTAAATCTCACACTTTTGATTGAGATTTTTGAACATTTTGGAAATTTCCTATTCTCAAATATCAGTGGACAAGGCCTGATATAGATGGGAAGTTCTTCCGAAAAATAGTTCTTAAAACTAAAATACTTCATGTTAAATTTTTATTTTAATTTTAAGCTTTAATTTAAAAGTTTTACTAGCTTCCCAAGTAAATTTCTTTCAATTCTTCGGTTGATATCTTAGGCAATAGATTTCTAGCCATTTTTTCGTTATCTTCTACAAATTAATAATTATAAATTTACAAGCTTTCTTGTGACAGCAATAATACAGTATTATATTACCCAACATAATAAATGACAATCTTCCAAGATTTAACTGCTTAAGTTTTGACTTATTTTTTAGTAATTGAAAAACAATGTCGCAAAAATAAGAAACTTCATTAAAGTGAAAGATTTCCAAGTGAAAGTTTTCCAATTTAGGACAAAGTGCATCCACTAAATTCAATAAATTATTAAAAAGTTTCAAGTTAATTTACTTTAAAAACTTACATGTATCGATTTCTCCATCGATTTTTCCATCGACGTCTTCATCGACTTCTTTATCGTATTCAAGTTCATCATATCCACAAATTAGGAACTTTAGTGAGTTCAATTCTGAGCTGAATCTCAAAACTGACTTACACATAGCGAAGAAATCAGAAAAGCAAAAAACTTTGAAATCAATATTCAATATTTTCATATTTTTAAAGAGCTCAGCCAAAACATCATCAGAAAGAAGTGATAACTGTGAATTCCAAGTGAATGACAATTCGTTTAATCCAACAGGCAAGATTTTAAGACGATCGTATCCAATCATGTGAAGTTGTTTCAAGTTTGGTAAATCCATCACTAAATCGATGGCATTTTCATTTAATAAATATAAATTGTTGACGTTTAAACCAACAATATCTTCTCTGAATTCAGTTAAAAACTCAGCAAATGTCAATGAGTTCAAAGCACAGTCATTATTATGTACAGAGAAGTCAAAATGCCTACATAAAATACAAAAATTAGAAGACTATTTTTGATCTTGAGCGTTTATTTTACCTGAATGCTCTGCACATGTTTCTGAATTGAGGATGAACTTTCCATATTTCATAAAATGCCAGTTTATCCACATAACCAAATATTTTCCATAAAACTTCAACTGGTAAATTAGTTATTGTTAAATCCATCTGTGATCTGTTTTAAACTTGATCATTATACATGATAAATCAAACAACAGAGCTATGACATTGACAACGCCCAATCAAAATTTACCTTACAAATTTCGTTCCAAACCAAAATTGATGAGCTCAATGAAAGGCTGATTTTGAAAATGGCATAATTCAGAACAATATTACGTCATATCTATGGGCAACCATGTATTTCAAATGAATACTCTTTAAAATACTGTATAATATCTTAAAATTACAAGAAAAAATAAGTTGACAGACGATTATCTCAATCGTTGAACCAACAACAGTACAATCTTAAATTTCACAGTTAAATCAGAATCAGCTGTTGATGTTTGGCGGTTCACACGTACATCCTTAGGCTGATAGGTGGCGCTAGTTTTCAATGGTACCGGTAAGCCGTTTCTCAAGACAGCATTGCCGTGTACCGCTTTGGCTACGTCAAATTATATTGGTTTGTGTTAAGCGAATATTTGTATTAACCAAATTCCACTGTTACCGGTATTTCATTTAAAGTTTTAATAAAACGGTAATATTATGTCGCGTTCAATTTGTTTAATGTTGAATGTTACAGTAATTAAAAAAAGTTAACCTACTTTTCATATTCAAAAAAGATATTACATGTATTACAATTGAAAAAATTAATGCTTTAGTTGCATCTTACGAAAACTTACCAAACATAAATGGTTCTCTCACTTTCATTAATCTGAAATTCAAAATTTAATATCGAGTTATCATCTCTGTTAAACTTCTTATTTAACATCCAAAATCTCATACTTATTTTGTACAGCTTGAGTTAAATCACTTGCAGATGTTAAAAGATCAAACTGATTATTTAATCTTTTTCTATTTTACTGCCGAGAAATTGCTCGACAAATTGGCCTAAAAAATGGGAGGAAAAATACAATGATTAAAAATTAGTACACAATCATGAGCACCTCAATATCATTTTATTTTTGTAAATTTAACAGAAATAATTCAACAAAATATAACGTTTATACAACATTTATTGCAAAAATAGCAATAAAAAGCTAATTTAATTTAATCAAATGGTGGTTAATATTTAAAACTTTCAAATCGAAACTGCTCTCTCACTTTTACACATCTGAAAAACATAAAATAAATAAATTTCAAGTAAAAATTACCTTTTTAAAATTAACTAACTTAGTTTTTATTATTTCTATTTCATCAGAGGTTAATGTTGTTTTCAAGAATTCAAAGACAACAAGTTTTGGAAGCTAAAAATTATAGAAAAAAATGAATCAATTTAAAACCCTTACGGTATATCTAGTTTTTCTATGTCTGAAAATCCAAAATGCTGTCTTAAATAAAAATTAAACTTACACTCAGCAGTAACCGAACAAACTCTTTGATTTTGTGGCTTTTGACATCCAATTTACTTAAGAAAAAAATCTTTTCCAGATATTTGCTATTTTGTAAACTTGCAAATAGCAGTTTGTGAGAAATATTATAACATGCGGCATATAGACATCCAAGTCTATAAATTGAAAAATAAAAACAAAAATCAATTTAAAAGTTATAAAGAAATGACCACTTTCTTACTTTAATTCTTTCAACTTCTTTGCATAGGATAAATTTATTAAAAGACTTCTCATAAATTTAGGATGATAACTTTCATTAAAGTTAAAGACAAGTGCTAACTTCTCCAAATTGAAACAGTTTTGAAACACACTTTTGAAGGCATTTTCACTCTCAATTATCATGGTAAATTTATTCAGTGTTAAACTTTTCAAATTTCTCCACTCAGAAATTGCAAGTAATTGCCCTTCCAAAATATAGCTAGAAAAAGACACACAAGTCAAACTAATCTGTGAAAAGATTTCAATTGCAACTTAAACAATACCTAGAAAAGTCATTAGTTTCTATTGAAAATTCCTCAATGTTTTTACAACTCTGTGTCACTTGCCATAGTAGATTTTGATTAAAGTTTTCAAGCTGTAATATAACAAGGTTAAACCAAATACAAAGCAAAATCAGTTTAAATTTACATGGAATTGAGATACACTTCTTTCATCAATATAATCAATACCCCAAGAAAACAATTCCGAAGACAAATGCAAAGTTTTCAGATTTTTAAACTGTGTAATGGTTTTGATTAACGCATCTGATTCTTCTTTACTTTGAAATCCTGGCTCGGAATCTAGTTTTAAATCCAAATAGACTAGCTGATCACAATAAAAACTCGCAAACATGGACAATCCATCTTGCAACTACAATAAAAGTTATTTGGTTTTTTATATTTCAACAGTAGTTTACAATATTTCAACAGTAAATTACCTGTTTATTAAACGGACAGTTGGACAAACTAAAATGTTGAAGAGCTGGACAAGTGGAAGTTATAACTTGAACTGTTTTAATAAACGATTTAAAGTCCAAACTTTTCATTGAGATTTTTGTGCATTTTGGAAACTTTCTATTCTTAAATATCAGTGGACGAGACCGGATAGTTCTATATTGTCTCCTAAATAACCTAAAATATTTTACCTAAATTTTCATGAACATTTTTTAAGTTTTAATAAAGAGCCTTACTGGCCTTCCAAGTAAATTTCTTTAAAATCTTCAGCTGAGATTTTCGCCAATAAATTTGTAGCCATTTTTTTATCAGTTTCTACAAAATAAAAATTAACATTAAAACAAGACATTCACGAGACATTTCAATCAAATTAGCATTACCCAACATAACAGCTGAGAAATTTCCTAAATATAAATGCTTAAACTTTTGCTTATTTCTCAGGAAATCAAATAACAGCTCTTGATAACCTTTATGATCACCAATTGGAATATCCAAGTAAACGTTTTCCAGTTTAGGACAAAGTGAATCCCCTAAAATTAACCCCAAAATATTCGATTATAAAGACTTTCAGCCAATTCTCCAATTCACTTACAAGTTTTAGCAGCTTTATCACTTCTTTCAGAATAATAATTACAACTTTGTAACTTCAACAAATGTAATTCTGAGCAATGAAACAAAACTGAAGCACATATTTGGTAGAAATCTGACTGACAAAAGGTTTTTAATTCAATGCTCAACGTTTTCATGTTGCCAAATATCTGAGCCAAGATTTCCTTGCAAACATTTGAGAACTGGCTATTATTCCAAGTGAATGAGAATCCATTTAGTCCAACGGGGAAGTTCTTAGTTGTACTGAAATTACACCCAACCATGTGAAGTTGTTTCAAGTTTGGTAAATCCATCACTAAATTGATGACATGTTCATTCAACCAATAACAATTGTTGATGTTTAAACTGAAAATATCTTCTCTGAATGCAACTAAAAACTCAGCTAATTCAGATGAGTTCAAGCTATAATCTTCGGAGAAGTCAAAATGTCTACAAACAAAATGTAATTTTAAAATAAACAACGAAATGTTAATATGTTAAAGGTTTTTTTTTTACCTGATTGCATTGCACATGTTTCTGAATTGTGGATGAATTTTCCATATTTCATAAAATGCCAGTTTATCCACGTATCCAAATATTTTCAATAAAACTTCAACTGGTAAATCAGTTATTGATAAAACCATTTCTGATCAATTTTATCGTTGATAATTATACAATCAAAAAAGTAGTGACAACGCCCAATGCAAGTTTAGACTTGGTGCTTAAAGTTTGTCAATGAACAAATCAGCTGATTTCAGGAAATACTTAAAACAATGTAGTAAGTGCCATAATGATATGCATACACTTACAACATGTATGTGGTTATAATACAAATATAACTTAGATCAGGTGATCTCATAAAACATGCGCAATACGTTTAAAATGTTCATTTGTGACGCTTAAAAAATATTAAAAGGATCACTTTGTTTAAAGGAAACTTTTTAAACATTTCTCAATTCATAACTCTAATGTTTACTTTTTAATGTTAAGTAAGTTAATATACTACGGAATTACTACATTCAAATCTAAACTGCTCTCTCACCTTCACCAACCTGAAAGATATTTAAGTAAGTTGAGTTTTCAAATAAATCTCCATTATTAATTCAAAAATAATAAGAAAACGCACTCAGTTCTTATTAGTTCCATTTCTGTGGACGTTAAGGATATCATGTACAATTTCAAGTAAACAAATTTTGGAAACTAAAAATAAATCTAACATTAAAGTGGCTTTGAAATAATAATAAAAAAATAAAATAGACCTTAAGACTCAGTCGACTGCAAATTGCAGTTAGATTTTATACTTCTTAAAAGTAAAAAATTAATTAAAAAAAAAACTTACACTCAGCAACATCTTAATAAAATCTTCGCTTTCACAAATACAGTACCTCAAACTTATTTATGTTGGTAAATTCAATAAAAATTACTAAATCAGTAAAATACAAACTAAAGTTCTTAGAAAATGTGTTGCAAAACTAACAATAAAAACAATCAACTTAATAAAACGGTCGTTAAACTTTAAAACTTTCAAATCGAAACTGCTTTCTCACTTTTATACATCTGTAAAAACATAATTAATATCAATAAATTTTAAATGAAACTTATCTCAAAGTACAGTACTTCAGAAACTTCAAACCCTCATACATGTACAGCATTACAAGTACAGTACTTACAATTACAGCTGAAAAAAAAAATAAAACAAAGTTTCAAAGCACTATTACAAAATTAGCTTACTATTTAGTACCAAAGAAATCTAAAGACCCAATATAAAGCTCAGAGTAATCACATTGTTAAACCGCTGAACTGAATAATCAGATGAAAATGACAGTTGGTGATCCCAAGTGAATGAGAACCGCATTTAATCCAACTGGAACTTTCTTATTCTTAATTGTTTTAAAGAATTTGCATTTAATCATGCAAAGTTGTTTCAAATGCAGTAAATCTACACAAGATATGTGTTCATGTATAAATATACTGCCAATAAACAAATAAATGGTAAACGATGCAATTTATTCCCGTTTCTTTACTGTTTACTTTTTCCAAAGAGAAACTTTATGAAAACATTACTAAATGTAAATAGAAATGCTCTCAAAGATCACTTATCGTCTTATACTGAACTCAAATGGTAACATTTTAAAATTTAATGACATAGCGACTTACTTAATCAAGTTGAAAATTACTTTGCAAATCATCGATACAAATCATCGATACACAAACTTTCAAATCTAAACTGCTCTCTCACCTTCACCAACCTGAAAAATATTTAATCAAAGTTTTTAAACGTTTAAGCTACAGTACATCACCGTATTAATTCAATAATAATAAGAAAACGTACTCAGTTCTGATTAGTTCCATTTCTGTGAACGTTAACGATGTATAATGGAATTTCAAGTAAACCAGTTTTGGAAACTAAAAATAAATTACAATTAAAGTGATTTGAAAAAAATGAAAACATTAAGATGGATCTTAAAATTCAAAGTCAACTGCATCCTACAGTTAGATTTTATACTTATTAAAAGTAAAAATATTAAGATACTTACACTCAGCAACATCTGAATAAACTCTTCGACTTGGTTGTTGCTGATTTTCAATTCACATTCAAACTCAATTATTTCCAGATGTTTATTCTTTTGTAGATCTTCAAGTAGCTTCTTGGAAGAAGTACTGTCATCATATACAAGAGTATCATAATTTCTAAAACTAAAATTATAATTAGCAACTGAATTTTGATGTCATCATATATTAAATTGATCACTTTCTTACGCTAATTGTTTCAATTGGGTTGCATAATGTAAATTCTTTAAAAAAGTCTCATAAAATTGAGTGTCATCATAGCCGTCATCTATTTCAAATCTTATGATCAACATCTCCAACTTGAGGCAATTTCTCAGCAAATGTAGGACGACACTTTCAACTTTACCAATTACAATAAAGTTATAAAATGCCAATTTCTTGAAATTTGTCCATTTGGAGATGGCACACAAATGTATGGCAAAAACGTAACTGAAAAATAACACAAGAATAAAAAGTAACTTGTGAAAACGTTTCAATTGTACAGTATTACCTAAACCCATCGTCTATATATTGCATTGTAAACTCCTCCATTTTGTCACAGCTTTGAGTCAAATCCCATAATAAACTTTTCTTCAAATTTTCATCCTAAAAAAAAACAACAAAATTAGATACAAACAAAATAAGACAGATTTTAATACATTATCTAGATCTAAATGGCTTAAATCAGAACCATCGTATATCGTAGAAAGGAAATCTGAATGTAAAAGCAATGTTTTGAGTTGTTTAAAATTTGTAAGGCTTTTCATTGTCATCTCAACCATTTCTTTAGAGATCTCTGTTGACTCCAAATCTACACATAAATCCAAATAGACCAGCTGATCACTATAAAACTTTGTAAATGTCTTCAGTCCATCGACTATCTACAACATAAATAACAATTAGTTGTTTAATCTACCTCTACAGTAACTATTTACTTTACTTGCTGATCAGGAAATTGATAATTAAAAAGACTTAAATACTGAACAGCTGGACAAGTGGAAGTTATAACTTTAGCTGTTTCAGCAAATGATTTAAATGCCACACATTCCATTAAGACTTTTGTGCATTTTGGAAATTTCCTATTCTCAAATATCAGTGGACAAGGTTTGATATTTATACTGTCATAAACGATACTATAGTTCAAACTAAAATAATAAATGTTAATATTTTATGATAAATTTTAATCTTTAATTAAGTTTTACTGGCTTTCCAAGTGAATTTCTTTCAATTCTTCAGCTGAAATCTTAGGCAAAAGAATTCTAGCCATTTCTTCATTAAATTCTACAAATTATTATAAATTACAAACTAATTATTTTTGCTATAATAATATTATAATACCCAACATTAAAGCTGAAAATTTTCCAAGATTTAACTGCTTCAATTTTGGCTTATTTTTCAGAATTTGAAAAATAGCTTTGCAAAAGTCGTAAAGTTCATTCCCTTCCTGATAAACTTCGGTCCAAGAATCAAGATCTTCAGGAATTTCCAGGTGAAAGTTTTCCAATTTAGGACAAAGCGTTTCTACTAAACTCAATCAATTACTAAGAATTTTCGTTAATTTAATTAAAACACTTACATGAATCGATTTCTTCATCACATTGAATTTCACCATATTCATGAATTAGGAACTTTAGTGAGTTCAATTCTGAACTGAATCTTAACACTGAATTACACATAGCGAAGAAATCAGAAAAGCAAAAAATTTTAAAATCAATATTCAATATTTTTATATTTTTAAACAGCTCAGTCAAAACATCATCAGAAAGTTGTGATAACTGTGAATTCCAAGTGAAAGACAATTCGTTTAATCCAACAGGCAAGATTTTAAGACGATCGTATCCAATCATGTGAAGTTGTTCCAAGTTTGGTAAATCCATCACTAACTTGACAGTATTTTCATTTAATAAATATAAATTGTTGACGTTTAAACTGACAATATCTTCTCTGAATTCAGTTAAAAAATCAGCAAATGTCGATGAGTTCAAAGCAAAGTCATTATTGTGTACAGAGAAGTTGAAAAATCTACCCAAAATATAATACAAAATAAACAGATTAGGAAACGAGTTATGATTTTTGATTTATTTTACCTGAATGTTCTGCACATGTTTCTGAATTGTGGATGCATTTTCCATATTTCATAAAATGCCAGTTTATCAACGTATCCAAATATTTCCAATAAAACTTCAACTGGCAAATCAGTTATTGTTAAATCCATCTTTAATTTGTTTTAAACTTGAGAATTATACATACAGTAATAACTAAAACAACCGAGCTATGACAACACCCAATACAAGTTTACTTTTTAAACTTTCTTCCAAAACAAGCTGATAAGTTTGCTATATCTCTGATTTTGAAAACTGATTAGTATTACAACAGCATTTATATTTTTTTGATTAACTTTACGTCATCCATAAGATTAGATATGTATAGGGAAACTGTGTATTTCAAATGACTTTGGAAATGCATTGAGTGTCACAGAAACTGATCTTTAAAATCCAAAACCTTAGAATTACAACAAAAATGATACTGTATAACTGATGAGCCCAAACTTCATTGTTACATCAAAACAAGTCGTCCACTTTGAGATACTAAAACATCGCACTGTTTATTTAATCTTTTTTAGTAATTTTTTGCAATCCTATTGCTTGCAAATCCATTTCACAAATTGACCTAAAAATTAAAAAAGTATAAAATTTAAATATAAATACACATTTGATGTTTGTAAATTCGATAGAAATAATTAGCTCAGCAAAATACAAACTAAAGTATTTACAAGATTTATGGTAAATTTAGCAATAAAAAAGATAAACATAATAAAATTACATCAGCATTTACATTTTTGGATCAACTTTACGTCAGAAATAAAACCAGATATGTAATGGGGAAAATGAGACTTAAGTAGCAAGTTTCATTTGCTTTTTATTTTTGATTTTAACGTAGTAAATGGACTACGTACAACGTACGGTAAATCAGGTGGCGTCACAAAATTTGAGAAATTCATACATTGTAAGTTCAAGTGAATTTTGGTACATTGAAATACAAATGTTTTAAATACTTACACTTTGACATCTTATACAAATAGCTTCTAATGAAAATTATGGTTGAAATATCACACGTTTGTGTAAGAATGAGTCACATCAAATGATAATGGGTGTAGAAATTGTACAATATAAAACCAGTCTGATTATTGGATGACTTCAAATATAAACTGCTCCCTCACTTTCACAAGCCTAAAACAAAATTTCAAGCAATAATTATAAATAAAAAATATTTGAAGACAAATTTCAACTTGACAAAGAGGAAATAGTAACTCTGAAACTTACTCATTTTGGATTCTTTCCATTTCAACTACAGAGAAATTACCAAAGTCGAAACCAAAGTAAACAAGTTTCGGTAACTAAAAACACCATAAAAGTCAAATATTGTCACCAATTCATAATCAACAAACCAAACTTACACTCAACAGCATTTGAATAAAGTCTTGAATTTCATATTTGTTGACTTGACATTCCAACAAGATTATCTTTTCCAGATTTGAGCACTCTCGCAAACATTCAAATAACTTTGTAATTTTGTAATCAAATTCACAATTTCCCAATCTACAACTGTTATTCAGGATTAGCACTTTAGAAACAAGTCTCAAATCAGTTATTACCTCAAATATTTTAGCTGTTTCAAATAACTTATATTGTCTGTAATACTCTCAAATATTTCGAAAGGAGAAGGCCGAAAGTCAATAGACAACATCTCCAATTTCACACAATTTCTCAATATAAGCTTCATAAAATTGAATGGCATTTGACGTTCACTTTCACACGTTAAAAGACAGCAATTAATACTTAATCTTTTTAGATTTTTCCACAGAGAGATTGCTGACAAATGTGTTTCACAAACTGGTCTAATAAAAAATCAAACAAATCATTCAAAATTATTATACAAAAAGCAAAATGGATACTAAATATATATTAATACTGTACTTGTTATATTTTATCTTTTCGAGGGCAAATTCCTCAAGTTTTTCACAGCCATGTATAGCTTCCCACAAACAACTTGCTTTCAAATCTTCATCCTAAAAATAAGCAAATTAATAGCAGATTTAAACAAATGAAGCAGCAATGACTTACTGAATTTGGATGATTTATACTTTTATCCATACACTCAGCACCACCATAACAAGCAAAAAAATCAGAAGGTAAAAGCAGTGTTTTTAACTGTTTACAGGTTGCAATGGTTCCCATTAACTTTTTCACATCAAATTTAAGTTGACGGCTTTTTCGTCCCAACCAAATTCTTAAATCCAGGTGGATCAGCTGATCACTGAAAGTTCCAGCAAGTATCACAACTCCTTCCAACAACTTTAGATAGAAACA
>JAAFCF010005748.1:15413686-15435378 GCA_013389785.1 Helicorthomorpha holstii | reverse complement strand
TCAAACAGCAGAAGTTATCACTGCTAATTGTCCAGCTATTCAACATCTGAACTTTTACAATTCCAGTCCACAAAAAGGACAGGTATTTTAAGAAACTACAGTATGTAGTTTTTGTAAACATAAATGTGGTTTTTAAGTCACAAACGCTTTTGCTATTAAATTTTATTTGCAAAACGTGGCTTTTAAGTTGCTAATTTTGACTTTTAGTTGTTTTTAAAAAGTTAAATATCTTTCCCCATTATAGTTATTGGATGGTATGCAGATATTTACCAGTTCTTACAGTGATAAGCTGACTTATCTGGATTTAACTGTTGATGTGGTGTTGGATGGCTATAAAGAAGAAGTGGAAATTTTAATGAAAAGCATCGCAAAATTTAAGCAGCTCAAAACACTGCATTTGTCAGCCAACTTATTTCGTTATAATCTGGATACAATAATAATGAGACCAATTATAGTGAGTACAGTATTTAGTTGCTTTTGTTTTCATGTTTTAAAGTTACATTGGCTTCAATAACGATTCGTCTCATTTCTTTATTCTTTCTCATTGTTACAAACAGAGTGACGAACTGAAAGCAAGTGTATTGTGGGAAATTACTCAGGATTGCAGCAACATTGAAGAGCTTGTTATCCAGTCTTTAAACTCCAGTGAGAAGTAATTATTTAATAAGACATTGTGGTGTGATAATTATGTTTTGTTTTGAATGTATCTCACTTGTATTTTGCTTTTTTTTTAGCTTTTATTTTTGTGAAATTGATTTGTTAACAATTTCACTGTGGAAAAATTTGAAGACGTTAAGATTAAAAGGCCTTTTTGTAAAAGGTGTGCACTTTATTAAGCATTTGCTGAGGGAATGTTTAAAATTGGAGAAGTTTGAAGTGAGTTTTCGGTGTAGGACTGGTTTTAGAAGTGGTGAAACAGAATTTGACGAAAGTTTTTTAAATGTTTTCAATCATGCAAGACAGCTAAAAGAATTAAGGTAAGTTAATATAAAGAAAAAGGGAAGAAAGTTTATATTTGTTTTTTTAATTTTTAGACTTGGAGATAGCAATGGCATCCATAAACGTCCTTATATTCCATACAGAATGTTATTTGATAATCTACAAAACTGTGTCAATCTTGAAAAGATATTTTTATACGAACTGAGAGTTAACAAAAACAGAATCAGACAGTTTGTTAAGCAATTACTGACGGTAGATTAGTCACATTCATTTTGAAAAACATAAATCTTAAAAGTTTTGTCTCGTACTTTTAGTTGCCTAAACTTGTTTACCTTGGATTTAAGAAGATCACTTTATCAAAAGATGAAATACAAGAAATTCAGACTGAGTGAGTTACTTTTATCAATAGATATTTTTATTGGAAAGTTGATTAAACTTTTTTTCTTAATATTTTTAAGGCTTCAACAAATCAGAGAGCAGTTTATTATCGAAAAAGTCAGATGAAATCAGTGATTAGATTAACATATTTAATTTTTCAGTAATATTTTTATACAGTAGTTTGAATTATGAAGATGAATATAAATTCAGAAAATCATCATTCAGTTTGTCTGACAATTTTGTAAACAAACTGTATTTTATGACATCATTTGATTACCATGATTTTAACTTTTATACTGATTTTTGACTAAATAAATGTCTCTAAATTTAATGGAATTCACGTGACTTGCAGTTTAAATTTTAGAACAAAAATTGCTGCCGGTTTTTTTTTCTCTTTCCGTGACGTAATTTGATTTAAATTCTTGTAAATGTTTTAAATTTGTTCCACAAACTTTAAATGCGACAATTCATCTGCAGTCTTCAATAGTCGAAATTTAGAATAAATAATATTTTTTTTTGAAACTGACGTCATTTAATTTAAATGATATTTAAACTTAAAAATGTTCGAAATGCGGTTACCATGGAAATGTCATAAACTTCAATGATTTAGTTCTCAAGTCAACATGAAATTGTGTATTTTTAACAAAGGTAAAAATCAAATTATTAAAATTTTAATTTAATAATAACTTTGTTTTTATTTATCTACAGTATATTTGTCACTGATTCCAAATTTATCTGATGTAATTCATCTGTTGTATGACATTTATTTACAGAGGGTGTCATATCGTGATAAGTTTGAAGTACTGTATTTGCTTTCAATCACAAGTTCAAAACAGATCCGAAGTTAAAAGGTCTTGGTTGAAAAAGACTTTGATCGATTGCAATTGAAAAAAATATTGAAAGGTAATTGCATACAGCATTTTAAAACTATTTTAATTAACTAAAATACAGTATATAGCATACATTTCAAAAAGATAGTTTTAATTTGTTTGGAGTCCCATCACTGCCTTTCTTCTTAGCTAAAATTTCACAGTATTATTTGATAATATTTTCAAAATTTTAATTTTTTAAAATTACCTTAGTCTTTGTCTTGTGAAGTTTCCTCCTCGTCAAATTTACTACAAGTGCTACAGCAATTCTCACTACTTTCGGGGCAACAGCACAAGAAATTTCTTCCGCAAAAGTCACAGTGATGAAGGGCAATTATTCTTTCACTCATATTGCATGAGGTAACATAACAATCGCAACCGTCAGATGAACCTTTTTTAAAAAGAAAACACAAACAAAATTCAACTGAACTTTACAATAATCATGAAAAAAAATTATATATATTTACCACAGCCCTCACAATTATCCATCTTCAATTAAATCTTCTTTCAAATCCAAACACAGTTAACTGGATAAAGTTGAGTACAAGTGAATATTTTGAGTTTTTATTTATCGATGGTATAGTTGTCTTTGTTTCAAAATTTATCTGATAAAATTTATCTGTTTAACAGTATGACATTGTTATTGATATTTACTATTCAAGTTTAAATTTAAAAATAATCCATTGAGTTTCTATCTGATAACCAAATACAGTTACAATAACAGCTATTTATTAATAGACATTTATTTACAGAAAATGTCGTCTCGTGATAAATTTCAAGTATTTGCTTTCAATCACAAGTTCAAAACAGATCCGGGGTTAAAAGGTCTTTGAACAAGACTTGGATCGATTGCAATTGAAAAAAATATTGAAAGATAATTGTATACTACATTTCAAAGTTGTTTTAATTACCGTAACTAAAATATACAGTTACTGTACATGTTTTAACATGTGGTTTTGACTTTCATGAAGCGCAAAAACCACTCTATTGCTACAGTATTTACTGTATTTGTACTTTTAACTCACAATTGTAGCCTTGAAACTTTATTTTACTAAAGTTTCTTAAAGAAATCGTCTTTATGACCACTTGAAATGACATTTAAGAGTAAGAAAACAAAGTGAAAACAAGTAATAGCTTGCAATGGGCTTTCTCGCCACTTGATTTATTTCATAGGACTGCTTCTAATAATACTAAATTAACAACTAAAGTTTTAGTAAACATCGAAAATTGATTAGTTATAAGCATAACATTGTAATTAGTAGCTAATTTGGCGAAATCTAATGCTCGTGTCCATGATTATTATAATGTCCAGAGCGCGCAGTCCTCTTTGCTGGGTCTTCCAACTCTTTATTAAAGTTTGGAGTGACCTGAACTTTGACAGCCAGCATTACCACAGCATTTCTTTTTAGCTAAAATTTTACAGAATTATTTGATTAATATCTTTATAATATTTTCAACTGTTTAGTTTATATAAAGTTACCTTGGTCTTGGCTTTGGCCTTGGCCGCAATCGGTCTCACAAAGTGAACCACAATTGCTACAACGACAAACGCAGCTACTGTTGTCTTTGGAGTAATCGCACTTGCAGACACCACCACATTTGCTACAACGACAGACCGTTGAAGTATCACCGCAACTGCCACAACGACAAACGCAAGGACCGCCTTTGGAGCAGTCGCATTTGCAAACAGCACCGCATTTACCACAACGGCAAACGCATGTACCACCGTCGTCTCTGGAGCAGTTGGATTTGCAAACAGTACCACAAGAGCCACAACGGCAAACGCAAGTGCCGTCTTTGGTGCAGACACACTTGCAAACAGAGCCACATTTGCCACATCGACAAGCAGAACCGCATTTACCACAACGGCAAACGCAAGTACCAGCTTCTCCTTTGGAGCAATCGCATTTGCAATCAGAGCAATTTCCACAACGGCAAACGCAGGTTTGGGTTTTGGAGCAATCGCATCGGCTAACAGATCCGCAACAACTACAACGACAAACGCAGGTTTTGCTGTTGCTGCAATCGCATTCACAAACAGCACCGTCATCACCACAACGGCAAATGCAAGTCTTGTTTTTGCCACAATCACATTGGCAAACAGCAACGCACTCGCATTTGCAATTACAGTTTGATGAACCTTTTAAAAAAAACAAACAAAATTAAACTGAGAACTACAATAAACATGCAACAAATATTTACCACAACAATTGCAGTTAGGCATCTTCAGTTAAATTTTCCTTCAAATTCAAAACCAAACAAACTTGATCAATTAGACTTTTAAGTGAATAACGTCCTATTGTATCAACTGAGTTTATATACTCTGTGGCCTCTTCTCACCTCCTATTGGACCACGCCTTCCTTAATCAGCAGACATCGATACATATATAATCCCAATGTAAAGTATTTAAGAGCCGTGTGCAAAACATAAAACAATAACAAATTGATTACCAATACATCTCCACCACCCACACACCTCTGTAATCATCAATCGTCGTTGAGTTCCTCCACTCTGCACTCCCCTTGTCCCTCTTCAGCCCCCACAAACACATTTTGCACACCGCACTTAATTGATGTACTCATAACACTAGAACTATAACCATATAAATGTTGTAAGTGTATATGGAAAATGAATGGTACTTATTACGTTTTTATTGAATATTTTCAAACATTTATTGATACACGTCATAGTTAACTTTTGAACTGAAAAATCGCATGATGTTGATATTTAATCATAAAAACGGAGTTTGAAAGGGTTGTTTATGAAATAAACATGTATTGACATGAAATTACAGTCGAATCTGTTTAACACAAACTCCCTTAAAACTAAAACTCGCTTAACACGAAGCCACATTTTTTATCCCAAACTAAAGAATTGGCTTTTTTTTACATTTATTTATTTTTAACACAAAGCAAAACTCGGAAAATTTTTTTATAAGTTTTAAAGTTTTTATAAAAACAAATACAAATTCAATACATTTTTTGTTTGTTTTTATATAAAAAAAAATTATTTAAAACTGCATTGTTTTTTCTTAAATGCATAAATGTACATATAATAAATGTAACACGAATAAATATTTCGGTCTTGACCATTTCGTGTTAAACGTATTTCGCTGTAGATGTACAGTATTAGCAAACCTGATCCCGGCGTTGCTCTGGTTATTGACTGTTTACAAAACATGTCCAATTGTTAGTCAACGTTGCCATTGCCATTGCAATTGCAATTGAAATGACCAAACAAATGATCAAGTCTCAAAGTGTTACAGTAAAGTACGTTAGAAATTGTCATTCAAATAAAGTTAAAAAAAAAAAAAAAGACCCAACAACTTTGTAAAATTGTCATTTAAAAAATGTATCATTTTTTTTTATATTTAACAAACTTATCATTTTTTAATACTGTATTTAATTATTTTTTTATCACTTATCAACCTATGAAATCTAAAAAAAATGATGATGTCGGACAATTGTTGTGTCGTGCATTGTGGTGTCGGGTAATTGAAGTGCTCTTGATAAAATGTACTACAGTACATGTACATGTACTTAATTAATATAGTCAATAATATACTGTACTGTAGAAGATGAATTTCAATAACTGTCTTTAATTCCACAATATTATAAACTTATCAATCAATATAGTTTTCATTTCAAGTTATTAAAATTAATTAAATCGACTTTGTAAAATCAAAATTGCATCTCAAATTACGTCGACATAGTAGTTTTAAACTTAAGTACACTGTACTGTAGTTTAATATTGGGTATGAGGTATTGTACCCTGAACTCTGATCTCAACGGCACCGGTACAGTATCTAGAAAGTTCGATCACTAACAATTTACCGGGAAATATTTATCACCAATCATTTATAACCGGTAAACTTTCCGTGAACCAAAATTTGGTATTTTGTTCATTATTATTAATATTAATTGTTATTTATAGAAAATTTTATAGTTATAGAAAATTTATCAGTTTCAGCTTTTATTTCCATGATCATTACGCAATCGGTTTAATTTTCATCAACTTGATTACTTATGTGATTAATTAATCATAATTATTCTTACATTCTTGTTTAATTTTTAGTTCATTTAAATTTTTTTCAAATATGCAAGAGAGAATTTCCACATTTAAACTGAACAGCTAATTTGAGCCTGTATAATAAATTATAGAGAATTCCTTTGTATGACCCGCTTTGTTGTTCAGCGCCATCTAGCGGGCTTAAACAGTGTAGTGCCATTGTAAATGAAAACATTTCCAAACCTTTGTCTTACCATATTACCGAGCGTCTTATCAACGGATCCACAACTGTTCTTATATTACGTCATTATAAACCATATAAATGTTGTAAGTGCGTATGTAACCGAAATGGCACTTACTATACTATTGTTGAATACCTTAAACTTCAGCTGATACGTCATAAAACAAAATAAACGTTCTAACAGGATCTAAGTTAATTCTTAGCTGTGTAAGAATAAATAAGGTGTTGTTTGGTAAACAAAATGATCTAACTTATCCGATATAAACTGATAAAAGATGGATATTTCATTAACTGATTTACCAATTGAAGTTTTAGTGAAAATATTTGGGTATGTAAATAACTCAAAGCTATGTAAATTATGGAGAATGAATCCGAAATTGAAGGCAGCGATTCAAGCAATGAGGTAAAAAAGAAAACGTTCGAAATGATAATTGTTTTCATATTTTGTTTATGTATTCTAATTTGTTTGCAGACATTATGACTTCTCTGAAGATTACAGCTTACAATCCTATGAATTATCTGAGTTTTTAACTGAATTCAGAGAAGATATTATCGGTTTAAACATCAACAATTGCTATTGGTTGAATGAACATGTCATCAATGAAGTGATGAGTTTACCACGGTTAAAACATCTTCACATAATTGGATGCAAATTTTACACATTGTCCAACATGAGAATTCCAGTTGGATTAAATGAGTTGTCATTCACTTGGGATCCGCAGTTTACAAATCTTTCTCGTTCTTATTTGGCTCAGCTGTTTAATCATCTCAAACGACTGACCATTCAGTTCTCGGTTTTTGGTAATTTGTATTTCAGCCTAATCTGTCATTTAGTATTACTTTACTGCTCAGAATTAAAATCGCTAAAACTATATAGTCATCGATATGCTGAATTCAGTTATCAAATTACAGAAACAGGCAAGTTTTAAACTAACTTAAGTTTATGTTGACAAAGAAGTCTTAAAAAGTATTTTTTTTTATTTTAAAATTTTAGTGGATTCTTTTTGTCCTAAACTGGAAAACTTTCACCTGGATATTCCTGCTAACAATTTTGAACAATACAATCAGTTGTTCTTTGATTTCCTGAAAAATAAGCACAAGTTAAAGCATTTATTTTTAGGAAAATTTTCTGTTGCTATGTTGGGTAAATTTAATGTCTTATTTAATGAAACTTCTTGAAAATGTATTAACAATAATGTTACCTTGTAGAAAAAAATGAAGAAATGGCTAAGAAACTGCTGTTAAAAATCTCGGATGAAGATTTGAAAGAAGTTTACTTGGAAGGCCTGTGAGAATCCACTGTTGGGCAAATTGACACTCTGAATAATGAGTTATGAATGATGAGTATTAGTCATCAATTTAGTCACCAAGAGTGCTTAATTCATTACTCAAAGTTAATGTTAATCGGTTAATTTCTCCACATTTATTGCCCTTAAATACTTAGGAGTGATTTACACATCATTGATTACCTAAGAGTCATTTGATTATAATTCATTACTCAGGAGTGATTTGCTTACATAGGACAAATAGGATAATAACATAGGATAATGCACTGATGATAGACAAAAAATGATGACAAAAATTAGTCATTTGATTTTATGAATGGGATTTTGATTACATTAATTATAATTCTTGCATGCCATGATGAATAATAGATGAATAAATCTTAGTATGAATGTGGCACTTGAGTGATTCCTACCACTGTAAGTCTCTTTTGATTAAAGCTTAAATTTTAATAGAATATAACATGAATTATTTCAGGTTAAACTGTTTTCCTGAGTTCTACACAAGTGCCAAGCCATTCCCAATGATACTTGAGAATAGGAAATTTCCCAAGTGCACTAAATTCTCAATGAAGAACGTAAAATTTGAATCATTCATTAAAACATCTGAAATGATCACTGCCAATTGTCCAGCAGTTCAGCACTTAAGCCTGTACAATTATCCAGTTGATGATCAGGTAATTTATATGATCAACTGTTACAGAACTTGACAGTAGAAAAATGACATTTTTTTGTTGTAGTTAATAGATGGGTTGCAAATATTTACCAGCAGTTATTGTAATCAGCTGGTCGAATTAGATTTAACAGTAAATTTCCACGCAGGAATGATTTGTAAAGATGATGTTGACATGGCCATGAAAACCATTGCAATGTTTAAACAGCTGAAAACATTGCATTTGCTTGCAGATTTTTTGTACTGGGGCAACGACAGTTTGAATGGAAGACAAAAGCAGAAAATTAAAGTATATACAAGCGTTTTTATTTGATTTTTAGTTTTTAAGTTTGATTATGCTATTTTCTAGGATAAACATTTGAAGCAAAGTGTACTTTGGGAAGTGACACAGGGCTGTAAAGACATTGAGGAACTTACACTACAAACTGTTAATAATAGTCACAGGTACAATACAATTCAAACATATACAGAGATCAAATCTTGACACTTCTAATAATGATTTGTCTTGTTTGATTCTTGCCATGAAAGAAACGAGACTAAATCTTGTTAGTTCCAATGGTGATTTGTCTCGTTTTATTCTTTTCATGGGGAAAAAGTGCCAATAAAAACCATATTCAAATGCCAATTCTCTTATTTTTTTGCCATTTGTAAAATCTCCCTGTAAGTGCATTAATTCTTCATCATTATTTATTTTTCAGTTATATTTTGAAAATGAATTTATTTGCAATCTCCAAATGGACCAATTTAAAGAGATTGACACTAAAAGGTTTTAATATAATTGATAAGAATGGTGGTCATGATGTCATCAAACATTTGCTAAGAAATTGCCTCAAACTGGAAAAGTTGACACTGAATTTTAACAACGAGGTTAACGATGGTCGTAAAGGTGCCAAATGCCTCGTAAAAAATTTGCTATATTTAACAGAGTTGAAAGAATTAATGTAAGAAAGTGATCATAACTTTGACTACTTTTTTAAATTTACTTTTATTTGATAATTTCTTCTAGACTTGGACCTTCATACGCCTCTTGTTTTGAACCTCCTCACTACAAGCTAATGAAAGGTCTAAGAAATTGCCAAGAATTGAAAAAGATTATTTTTATAAGTGAATTGAAAGTCAACAACATCAAAATATTCGAGTTTGCTCATTTATTGCTCAGTGTAAGTTCATTTTATTGACAACATTTTAAATTTTAGAGGTCGACACTTTTAAAAAGTGAAATTTGAATTTCGTTAATTTTTTATTTCATTGTTAGCTTCCAAGACTTATTTGCTTTGAATCCTTGATGACAACATTGACCTCCAAAGAAATTCAACTAATAAAATCTGAGTGAGTTAACAGTAAATTTTGCTGGTTAAAAGTTGAACTTTTCAAAAAGAAACTATAAATTCAAAATAATATTTTACAGGTTGGTGAGAGAAAGAGAACCGTTTAGATTTGAATGCTTTAAATATGGAAATACCCTGAACTTAGTACAAATTTTAACTAATATTTCTTAGCTTTTTGTTTTAAATACATAAAATGGAAACGGATAAAAATATAATTCGTGAAGATTACAAATTAAATACCTATGCTATTGTATAATTTACAGTTGCATGAAATGTACGTATTGCTGCCTACTTGACAGAAAGCGCCATCTGTTCTTTATCGATTTCCAAGATGAACTTTGAATGCGGGGTTGAAGGCAGCATTTCCGAAATTTACGGTATCTTACTACAGCCAATAATATGCTTTTGGGTGATTGAACAATGAACTTCCATTAGCTTGCCTTTCCTTAATAGTAGTGTCCGTGCTGGGACACAGTAGAATAACACCAGTGAAGATAAACAAGCGTAAACAGTCAGACGTTCTAAATTCAAAATTTCAAGTCTTGTGTTTAAATACCAGGTTTCAAACTTCTTTTGTTAAAAATTTTCATTCACTTTATTGACATATTAAAACTAAATAGAGCAATACAGAAATCTTGAAGAATTCATCATTGATTAACAAGATTATGCAAGAAACCTTGATTTTGTCTCATCAGTTTTAAATGGAGAAGAGGACTTTTGTTCTAAAGAAGACGAAAATGGAGACATTGCTCTATTCTTTGCTGTGAAATTCGAATGGATTTAAATGATTGAGCGCTTATTAGCTAAAGGTAAATTATAACCAACGTACTAATTTAGCATTTTGCGTTTAAGTGTCAATGTTGACGAAAAACAAGTAAAACTGATGCCATTCAGTCTTGTTTCTTTAAAAGTTAAAACAATAAAGAAACGAGACAAATCGATATTACAGTAAAACCGATGCAGTTTAGTCTCTTAGTTGTTTCTTTAAAACATACATCTCAGATTGTTATACCAGATCTATGATACTGTTTTATACAAGTAATTAAATAAATAAAAGTACTTATGTCGCTTACCATCTTTTTAAAAATCAGTTGTGGCGTCTTAAGACAAAGAAAACCTTGGAAGTGAAGCTCTGACTTTAATATTTGGTGTGATAGCTGTGCGGTTTCGTTGGGAAAAAGATGGTTTTATCATTAGCGGACTTTCCTATTGAAGTCTTAATGAAAATATTTGGATTTGGCAATGGAGCAATTTATTGTAATTTATGGAAACTTCATCCACAATTCAGGAAAGCAATTCAAGCCACAAGGTAAAATAAGACATTATTTGAAATCATAATTTCATATTTTGTTTATTTCTTGTAGGCATTTTGACTTCTCTAAAGATTACAGTTTGAAATCATCTGAATTTGCTGAGTTTTTGGTTGAATTTAGAGAAGATATTGTCAGTTTAAACATCAACAATTGCTATTGGTTGAAGGAAAATGCCATTAATCTAGTGATGGATTTGTCTAATTTGAAACAACTTCATATGATTGAATGTAATTTCTATAAAACATTTGAGAACAGGCAAGTTCCTGTTGGATTGAATGAGTTCTCATTCACTTGGGGTGGTAATTTCAGTGGCAATTTTGGATTAAAAGTGCCATTAATGAACAGATCGTTTCCCAATGCACTGAATGATGATGATGATGATGAAGATGATGATGATGATGAAAATGGTTCACCTTTTGTAGAAGAGTATTTGACTGGGTTCTTTAAAAACATGAATACACTGAGCATTGATTTTGAGGAATTCAGTTTGTTTAGTTTTATAAAATTGTGTTTATCAGTCTTGAAATACAGCTCAGAATTGAAGTCGTTGAAATTACAGTGTCAGAGCCGTTCACAAAATTCTTTTGAAGACTTAGTTGATATTGCCGTAGCCACGGTTTCACAGCTAACTTGTAAGATAAATTTATATATAAAATAATGGAAATCTATTAAGTTTTTAGTTGGCTATAGATATTGTTTGCCCTAAACTGGAAGAGTTTCAAATGGTTAGTCCTTTTGTAACCAAAGGTTTCGGTCATATGAGTTTTGAATGGTATTTTTTTGAAATACTGAAAAACATTCCCAATTTGAAATATATAAATTTAGCAGAATGTTCAGTATATATGTTGGGTAAGTTAAAACATTTAAAATAATTTTCTGAACTACATTTTCATTTATTTTATTTGTAGATCAAAATGAAGAAATGGCTGGTCAGCTGCTTCCTAAAATCTCCACTGAAGATTCGACAGAACTTTACATGGAAGGCCTGTAAGAATTATTTAAATTGTTTAAACTACTTTGACTATAATGACAATTTATTTTAGGAAATGCTTTTCTCAATACACAGGTACAACACTCAGATCCCGTCCACTGATATTTGCAGACAGGATATTTCCAAAGTGCACTAAAGTCACATTGAAAGGTTTAAGATTAAAATCTTTAGCTAAAACAGCTGAATGTATAACTTCTTCATGTCCTGCTCTTCAGCACTTGGATTTGTATGAATCAAAAGTGCATTTGAATGAGGTATAACTAACTAAATAAGTTACAAAGTGGATTAATTTACTTTAAACTACCGTATATATTTTTTAAATGTTGTCAGTAGTTATTGAATGGAATGAGGATATTTGCTGACTTCTACAGTCACCAGATGACTTACCTTGATTTAATAGTCAATTTTGAGTCTAAGACGTGCTCTAAGGAAGAATCTGAAATGATAATGAGATGCATTGCGGAATTTAAACATCTAAAAACCTTACATTTGTCATCTCATTTGTTTTATGAAGAACCGGATTGTAATAATTGGAGAAAACGACTAATAACAGTCAATTTTTCATTACAATGTATTTATGTAGATTAATCTTAATACAGTGGTTTATTATTTTTAGAATTATAAAATGGAAGAAAATCGATTGTGGATAGTAACACAAAACTGCCCTTACATGGAGAATTTTGTTATTCAATCAACTTATTATAATTGGTAAATTTGACTGACATTTTGTATTGAATTACTAAATCTGAATGTTGAGTTTTAGAAATTACACCAGTTTTGGGAATTAAATTGGCCTATTAGCACTTTTAGATAAGGAAATTAACGTCAAAAAAAGACTTGATTTGGTTACTAAGGCCGAATAATTTTATTTAATGACGATTTTTTTTGGTGCTTGATAACAAAATTGCTTTTGTATTTAAAATTGGTGTAATTTTTAATTTTGACGTTTTTTTTTTCTTCAACTTTTATAGTTACCGGTCTATTACTGGAGTACAATTATCCGTTATTTCTCAGTGGAGAAATTTGAAGACATTGAGACTAATTCGCCTTAATATCAGATACTTTACTAGAAAATTCATGAAACGATTGCTGAAAAATTGCCATAAGTTGGAGCAGTTAGAACTTAGCTGCTGGTTGTTTAGAAATAGAAATGCATTTTGTAACAGTATCATAAATAATTTAGCTTACTTGAAACAGTTACGGAATTTAAAGTAAGAAACTAGTTCACACATTTTGATTGTAAGTTTATTAACTCAAACTTACTGCAGACTTGGGAAGTGTACTGATGACAATAAACATGTGAATATTTATATTCCTACCAAGAAGTTACTCAAAGGTTTAAAAGACTGTAAAAATCTTGAAAAGATTTTCTTGGCTATATTCAAAATCAGGAAAAGTGAAACCGAAGACGTTACAAAGATATTATTGAGTGTAAGTTTTTTTTTTTAACTTATTTGTCTTGTAAATTACAAAACTTGGTTTTTGATATCTAAATAATTAGTTTCGAAAGCCAAGTTTTAATGATTTTGGTATCAAAACCCAAGTTTTAACTACTTTGTTCTTAAAAGTTACAGTAAGTATTTTAAATCTAGGCTTTTAAGACCAAAATAACTTTCAGATCTAAGTAGTCTAGTTAAATCTTGGTTCCTAATGAGTAGTTAACTTTAACATAACACGTTTATTTGGATGTTTTTAGCTTCCAAAACTTGTTTTCTTTGGAGCCGAAAATACCAATATAAGTCAGGATAAAATTGAGACAATTAAAAACGAGTGAGTTGCATGGTTATCATTTTTTTTTAAATTTTTTTTGATCTGGGATTTTTAACTACCATACGTTTATTTCAGACTTGTAAACGCGAGAGAGCCGTTTATATTTGCCATGCCTTGTTGCTCTGGGAATAACGTTATTGATATAAAATAAACTTAGACTTGTAAAAGCCAGAAAGGAGTTAATAGTTGATATGAAACGTCTTCGAAATTTACTTTACAAACGTCTCAAGTTCAGTTCCGTTTTTATTTTTTTTTGCGCTTTATTTTCAGACGTTAGCTGATCCACACTAATAATACTGTAGTACTGTACTGTACTATTGTTCAACCAAATCAATATCTTAAGTGTCACTGTGAAAGACATGGCACTTACTATATTCTTGTAGAATATTTATAAAAATCAGCTGTTGCGTCATAAGACAAAAAAAAACCTTGGAAATGAAGCTCAGACTTTAATGTTTGGCGTGGTAAGTGCGGTTTTGTTGAAAAAGATGAAAGATGGATTTATCCATAACGGATTTACCTATTGAAATCTTAATGAAAATATTTGAATTTTTCAATGGAGCAAATTATTGTAATTTATGGAAAATTCATCCACAATTTAAGAAAGCAATTCAAGCCACAAGGTAAAAATAAGACATAATTTGAAATCATAATTTCATCTTTTGTTTATTTCTTGTAGACATTTTGACTTCTCTGAAGATTACAGTTTGAAATCATCTGAATTTGCTGAGTTTTTCATTGAATTCCGAGAAAATATTTTCAGTTTAAACATCAACAATTGTTACTGGTTGAATGAAAATGTCATCAATCTAGTGATGAATTTACCTAATTTGAAACAACTTCATATGGTTGGATGTAATTTCTATAAAGCATTTGAGAACTTGAAAGTTCCTGTTGGACTAAATGAGTTCTCGTTCACTTGGAGTTTTGATTTCGAATTCAATTTTGGATTAAGATCAATTTTGTTTCTCAAGGCACAACATGATAATGATGATCGACTTTTTGTAGAAGAGTATTTGACTGGGCTCTTTAAAAACATAAATGCACTGACCATTGATTATATGGAATTCAGTTTGTTGAATTTTGTGCAATTATGTTTATCAGTTTTGAAATACAGTCCAGAATTGAAGTCGTTGAAATTACAGTGTGGGAAACGTTCAGACAGGAATTTAGAACGATTCTTTGGTATTTCCGAAACCATGGTTGAAGAGCTGCCTTGTAAGATAATTTTAAACAAATTAATTTAAATCTATTACATTTTTAGATGTTTATAGTTGATACTTTTTGTCCCAAACTGGAAAAGCTTCACCTGGTTAGTCCTTTTATAACCAATGGTAACCATGTCGTGAAATATGAAAAGTTTTTCTTTGAAATGCTGAAAAATATTCTCAATTTGAAATATATAAATTTAGCACAATACTCAGCATTTATGTTGGGTAAGTTAAAATTTTTTAAATCATTTTTTAACTACATTTTAATTCATGTTGTTTATAGAAGAAAATGAAGAAATGGCTGGTCAGCTGCTTCCTAAAATCTCCACTGAAGATTTGACAGAACTTTACATGGAAGGCCTGTAAGAATTTTTAAAATTTTTGAAATTACTTTGACTATAATCAACATTTATTTTAGGGAATTGTTTTCTTATGCCATAGGTACAATACTCAGACCATGTCCACTGATATTTGCAGACAGGACATTTCCAAAGTGCACTAAAGTCACAATGAAAAGTTTAAGATTTGAATCTTTAGCTAAAACAGCTGAATGTATAACTTCTTCATGTCCTGCTCTTCAGCACTTGGATTTGTATGAATCAAAAGTGCATTTGAATGAGGTATAACTAACTAAATAAGTTACAAAGTGGATTAATTTATTTAAACTATAAATTTCTTTAATGTTGTCAGTAGTTATTGAATGGAATGAGGATATTTACAGTCTACTACAGTCACCAGGTGACTTATCTTGATCTTGCAGTCGATTTTGAGTTGATGAGATCTTCTGAAGAAGAAGCTGAAATGCTAATGAGATGCATTGCGGAATTTAAACAGCTGAAAACACTGCATTTGCCATCTGATTTGTTTTTAGAAGATGAAACTGATTTGAATAATAGGAGAAAACGGCCAATAACAGTCAATTTTATTTTGCTTTGTTGTTTGTTTATGTGGATTAACCTTTATACGAGTAATTTATTATTTTTAGGATGACGAAATGAAAAGAAACGTATTGTGGATAGTTACTCAAAGCTGCCCTTTCATGGAAGATTTTGTTATCCAGTTTATTAAACGTTATTGGTAAAGTTTATTGATTTAACTGTATTGAATTACTGTACTAAATTTGAACGCTTTTGTTTTTGTAGTTCAAATTGGTATGATTTTTAATTTTGTAATTTTTTTGTAGTTGTATTAATGGAGTACTTTTATACGTCATTTCTCAGTGGAGAAATTTGAAGACATTGGGATTAATTGGCTTTGATATCATACCTTTGACTGAGAAATGTATAAAACGTTTACTGAGAAATTGCCATAAACTGGAGAAATTAGATATCAGCTGCTGTTTGTTTAAAGATAGAAATAAATTTATTGACAGTCTCATAAAGAATTTAGCTTATCTGCCACAGCTAAAAGATTTAAAGTAAAAATTCTGATTTACACATTTTAATTATAAATTTATATTAACTAACGTTTACTGCAGAATTAGGAGTTTTTCTGATGACTGGAAAATGTTTAGTCTTTATATTCCTCACAAGAAGTTACTCAAAGGTTTAAAGGGCTGTGAAAAACTGGAAAAGATTTTTTTGTATAAATTCAAAATCAGTAAAAGTGAAATCAAAGAGTTTATAAAGATGGTATTAAGAGTAAGTTCACTTTTTAGTTATTTGTCTTGTAACTTAACAATGTTTGGTCTTTGATATCAAAATAATTAGTCTCAAAAGCCAAGTTTTAACTATTTTGTTCTTAAAAACTAAGTATTTCAAAACTTGGCTTTTGAGATCTAAACAGTTAAAACTTGATTCCTAATGAGCAGTAATTTTTAACATTTTGTAACACTTGATTTGTATGTTTTTTAGTTTCCAAAACTTGTTTACTTTGGAGTCGAAACTACCAAATTAAGTTATGATAAAATTGAGACAATTCAAAACGAGTGAGTTGCTTGGTTATCATTTTTTCTCTTATTTTTTTTTAATCTGTAATTCTTTATTTCAGACTTGTAAAGGCGAGAGAGCAGTTTTTATTTGATGTGCCATATCAACGAAAAAAAAAATATTTTTGATATAAAATTATCCTAAATTTGTAAAAGCCAGAAAGCAGTTAATAGTTGATATGAAACGTCTTCGAGATTTAAGTTACAAACGTCTCAAGTTCAGCTCAGTTTTAACTTTTTTGCGCATTATTTTCAGACGTCAGCTGATCCACTTTCATACTAATACTGTTCAACCAAATAAATATCTTAAGTGCTACTGTAAAAGGTATGGCACTTACTACATTCTTGTAGAATATTTATAAAACTAGTTGTTGCGTCATAAGAAACTTTCAAGGAAATATGAATTGGGGGAATTCCTATAAACTTATGAATGTCAGTTTTTTGATTGGGCGTTGTTGAGTTACTACTGATAGGACCACAAGAATTGATAAGAAGATGGCTGTGTCACTAACTGATTTACCAATTGAAATTAAACTGAAGATATTTGGATATGTCAATGAATCAATTTTATTTGAATTGTGCAAGATTTATCCCGTATTTCGAAAAGTACTTCAAGCTACAAGGTAACAAAAAATAGTTTCAAAACTTTATTTCCTTGTTTGTGGTTTTTACATGTATTTTTTATTTCTTTTATTTTTTTTTTTTTTTGTTGTAGACATTTCAACTTTTCTGAAGACTTGAAATTGAAATCATCGACGTTGGCTGATTTCTTAACTCAATTTAAAGGAAACATTGTCACTTTAAACATCAACAACTGTCATTGGTTGAATGAAAAGGCCATTAATTTAGTGATGGATTTGCCTCATTTGAAGGAACTTCACATGACCAAATGCAAATTCTATAAAACAATTGCTGAAACTAAAATCCCAGTTGGTTTAAATGGGTTCTCATTCACTTGGGATTCACAGTTCTGGGTTAGCTTTGGATTAAATCGCTCTTCAGATACCTGGGACTTTGATGACTACTCTGTGTCGGTGAACTATCTGGCTGAGCTCTTTGGCAACCTGAAAACTCTGACTATTGAGTTTAAAGAGTTTCATTTGACACATTTTATGCAGATGTGTATGCAAGTATTGAGATATTGCACAGAATTGAAGTCGTTGAAGTTACACAGTGACAAAAGTCTTCAATTTCTAAGACGCTGTCAATTTTCAGAAGAAATGGCTGTGGAACTACAAAGTAAGTTTGAATTATACTAAGTAATAGCTTTTAAAAAATGTTTATTAACTTTTTTTTTAGTGGATACTTTTTGTCCCAAACTGGAGAGGTTTCAGCTGGACAGTCCTTTTATAACTGATGGAGTTCGCTATGAACGTTTTTTCTATGATTTGCTGAAAAATAAGACCAACTTTAAGCACTTAAATTTAGCCCAATATTCAGCATTTTTATTAGGTAAACATTTTTTATTATTATTTAACTTTTATCAAAATTGTTTACAAAACATAATGGTTAATCATTGTTGCCAAATGTTGCTAGTCATAATATTGTTTAAACAATGCTTCCAACAGTTTTAAAAGTATTTTTAGTGTTTCTTTGGAGTTTTGGTAACAATAAGCAATTCAACTGATAACACTGAAATATATTTTTGGTAATTTTGCATGTTAATTTGATGTTTCCAATGCTAATTTTGGATGTTCATTAACTACATATCAATCTTTTTAACTTTTGGGACAGTTGAAAGTATTGTTTTCAGATTTGTTTTACAAAATTTGTTAGTTAGAAACATGGAAACATTATTATTTATGATTGATTTGGCAAGTTTTTTACTACTTTACAATCTTAATTGAATAACAGAAACAGTTTTTTTAGATTATAGAAACATTTCATTACATTAAAAACGGTTTTGGAGATGTTTGATGTTGATTTTGGCATTGTTTTTCATGTTTTTGGTAATGTTTGGTGATGTTCTCAGTTTTTAGATCACTTTAATAAGATTTTAAATTGCTTTTAACTTTTTTTGAACATATTTTTTTAGTAGTTTTGACTCTTGAAATTCTCAAAAAATTAAGTTAAATAGGTTTTTATTGCATGAAACATTACTAAACACCTATTTGATATTGATTTTTGCATTGTTGTTCATGTTTTTGGTAAATTGTTTTTATATTTTCAGTTTTTAAATGCATTTTAAAAGAGTTTTTTTTAGTTTTTGAACGTGTTTTTAGCTGCTTTAACTCTTGAAATTTGATTGATCAGTCATTTTTTGTATATTATATTTTGCAGATGAAAACGAAAAATTTGCTGGTCAGCTGATTCCTAAAATCTCCACAGAAGATATGAAAGAAATTTACATGGAAAGCCTGTAAAACTTGCTAAAATTCTTTTAAACTACTTTGACTATAATGCCAATTAATTTCAGGAAATACTTTTCTGGTGCCATAGACACAATACTCGGACCATGTCCACTGATATTTTCAGACAGAACATTTCCAAAGTGCACAAAAGTCTCAATGAAAAGTTTAAGATTTGATTCATTTACAGCAACAGCTGAATCGGTCACTTCTTCATGTCCAGTTCTTCAATACCTTAATTTTTATCGATCTAATCCACATATGGATCAGGTTTAATTAGCAATTATGACTTTTATTTGTCTCGTTTATTGTTTTAATTGCTAAATCTACTGTAGTTATTGGATGGAATGCAATTGTTTGCCAGCTCTTACACCAACCAACTGACTTTTCTTGATTTGACAGTTTATTTGGAGATGGCAAGAGGCTCCAAAGAAGATGCTCAGACATTAATGAAAAGCATTGCAAAGTTTAAGAAGCTGAAAGCATTACATTTGTCTTCTGATTTGTTTTTTGAAAAAGAAGCGGATTTGACTAAAAGAAAAAGACAGCCAATTACAGTAAATTCTTTTTTTTTTAGTTTGTTTTTCTTATTGTAAAGTCAAATTTTTTGTTTGATTATTTGTAGGAAGTGGAAATGAAAGGAAGTTTGTTATGGGAAGTTACACAAACTTGCACTAATATGGAAGAATTTGTGATTCAATCACTTAATTATTGTCGGTAAATTAGTCATTTTTTATGATTTTTATTATACTAAATCTCACTTAACATATCAGTAAAGAGTCTATTGAGAGCAATGCATTTTTCTTCATGTACTGATCGAAGTTGTGGGATCAAGTAAAGAGAAATTTTAACATTGAAGCACTTTTATTTTCTCATGGCAAGAAAGAAATGAGACGATTCGCCATTGGAATTAATAAGATTTTGTCTCGTTAATTTTATTTGTTCTTTTATTTTTTTCCATTGTTAAAAAGCAGAGACAAATCGTCATAGAAACTCGTAAGATTTAGTCTCGTTTTTTATTGGCACTTTTTCTTCTTTATTGCTAGAAATAAATGAGACAAATCTTTATAGAAACTAATAAGATTTAGTCTCGTTTATTTTAATGGCATTATTTCTAGATTTTCTCAAAATCTAGAAATAATCTAGACAAACCATCATTGAAACTAATAAAATTTAGTCTCGTTTTTTTACTAGATTTGTTTTATTATTAGAAATGAGACAAATCTGTATAGAAACTAATCAGATTTAGTCTCGTTACTTTATTAGCTTTTTTTCCCATTGCTGAAAATTAACGAGACAAATCGTCGTAGAAACTCACAATATTTAGTCTCGTTGTTTACTAGCATTTTGTTTTTCTTTATTGCTAGAAATAAATGAGACAAACCGTCATAGGAACTAGTGAAATTTAGTCTCGTTTTTTATTGCCACTTTTTTTTATTTTATTCTTAGAAATAAACGAGACAAATCGTCATTGGAACCAGTGAAACTTTGTCTCGTTTCTTTATTGGCTCTGTAAAAAATCGTTTTTACTGGACTTGCTTTGATTATTACGGTTGATTAATTGGTTTTAATGGATAAATTTGACTTGAAGTAGCTAATTAATGTTTCTTGTAATTAAATTTAATCTTTATTAAACAATATTTGTGTGCTTTTCAGTTCTTGCTGAAATATTTTGTAATGAATATATTTTTTTGTATTTTTTGTAGTGATATTTCTGAAGTGCATTTATTGACGATTGCTGAGTGGAAAAATTTGAAAACATTTAAACTAATTGGACTTAACATCAAACACAGCAATGAAAATTGTTTACATCGTTTACTGACAACTTGTCTTCAATTGCAAAAGTTAGAAATCAGCTGTAATTTTCCAGAAGATGAATCCAAATTTATTGACTGTCTTGTAAAGGATTTAGCACACGGAAAACAACTAAAGGAAATAAGGCAAATCATTTAATTGTATTTATTAGTCATTTTTAATTGTAAATTTTTAACTTTTAATAATCGTAGATTTGGGGGCTTGTATAATGGCCGTGAATATCTCAAATATATTCCTCACAAGAAGTTGTTCAAAGGTTTGAAAGGATGTAGAAATCTGGAAAGGATTTCTCTTTTTAAATTTAAAATCAGCAAAAATGAAATCAAGGACTTCAATCAGATGTTATGGAGTGTAAGTTTTATTTATTTATTTCTTTGGAGTTTACTTTTAAAATACAAAATGTGATTTTCAAGACACACAGGGATTTTTAAGTCACAAAATGAGACTTTTTAGACAAAAAATGAGACTTTTTAGACACAAAATGAGACTTTTACGACACAAAATGAGACTTTTACGACATAAAATGAGACTTTTAAGCCTGAAAATGTGACTTTTAAGCCTGAAAATGTGTCTTTTAAGCCTGAAAATGTGTCTTTT
>JAAFCF010005748.1:15382928-15400522 GCA_013389785.1 Helicorthomorpha holstii | reverse complement strand
AATTTTTGAAATAAAAATAATTCGAATTTTTGAAATAAAAATAATTCTAAACTTTGTTATAAAAATAAAATTATTTTGATGAAATAAAGACAGACGTCAATTAAATTTCGCATTAATTATTTTCAGGGCTATTTCACATTTTTATACGGAGTGAGCTTGATATTCCTGACCGTGGCCTCCACCTGTCTAATTCGCAATGGCGACGCTTTCGAGTTCTCCCTTGGCCCAGCAGCTCATCATCGAGGTGGTGGAGGAGGAAACGGTGATGGAAAAGAGACAGGAAGTGCCAGTGGAAGTGGAGCTGGAACTCTAGAACTAGATTTAAGACACGGAGGGAACAACGGCACAGGAACAACCAACGGAAGCAGCAGCATAAACAGACGAAGACGAGCCAGTTTTATCATGGAGACTGGAATGGGCTTTGGAAGCCTCTTCTTCCGATTGGGAGTTTTGGCTTTTGGTTTGGCAGCCATGATCTACTGTGGTCTGGAGTTTGGCTCATTTTTTGAGATTCCATCATTCTCTCCTTGCTATTTAATCTTAAGGGGCATCAACCCAGTTCTCCTCATGGCTTTCACTTTTGCTCAAATGTATTTTATATTTATGGCTTCAAGAGTAAGTCGTCACAATTAGACATCCTAAAAAAAACAAATATTAAAACCACTTTTTTTTTTCTTCTTTTTCTAATTTTTTGTAGCCTGCAGTGGCGAAATTTCACGTGTGGACTAAATTTGGTTTGATGCACTTGGTGGCAACTAACATTGGAGTTTGGATTAAGACAATTGTTCATGACAGCGCCCCCTATCTACAAGTGGGCTTACAGAAAGAAGAGCTCATTCCAATAGCAATGCCCTTAGCAGCTAATTATGTACTAACTGAACCAGAAACAACGACTTGGGCATGGCCAACTGGTAAGTTTGGACACTTTATGCAAACGACATGTTTTGAAATGCAGTTTTAAACGGATTTTACTGTTCTTGAAAAATTATTATTATCTTATTTTACTTTTTTAAAGATGACAAAGTGGAAGTAACAATGGAGGACATTGGAAACGCTTCCAACTGCTTCCGTCAGGATATAATGGGCTCAGTGGTTCAGTCATCCGCCCCTTACTTATGTCCTTTTCTAATCCAGTTCAACCTGATTGGCTGCGCTGTATTCTACATAATGTGGTCATCGGTTGGCAAGCCATGGGAATTGTCAGTGGGCGATGGTCGCATCAGGATTCCCAGACGGGTCGACTGTGTTAGCGCCAGCAAAGGCCTCTTTTTAGGTCTTTTCGTTCTGGTGACCAACGTCATCTGTCTCATCCTCTTTTTTGTCCTTATCAGCCATTTGAAATTCCATCGTTTGGCCATCTATTTAGCTTATTTATCACATTGCGTGGTCATCGTTGTGAGTTTAGTTGCCATTTTGGCTGCTATGATACAAAGTCGGTCTCTAATGGATTTTGGAGCAGCTGGAGGAATTGGACAGGACATCGATAGGCCCTTGAGCAAGCTGCTACTCCATGTGGCTACTTTTGGCTCGTTTTTGTATAACGTTTTTGGCATTTTAGCTGGAGCCATGACAGCAAATGAACTTCAACATGAGCCTAGTTTGCTTTTGGCCATTAGTAGTTCATTGGCCGTGGTGCAAGTGACCAGTCAAAGTCTGTTTTTGCTGCAGATGAGCGGAGGACGATGGGAAGTCCGAAGTACATTGGCTTCTCCACGGCCTGGAAGCCATGCCATTACTCTTCTACTTATATCCAATGTTACGCTATGGATAATTGCTACTTTTGAGATTCAACATGGACAGGTCAATCCAATTCAGGCCACTTTTTATGGCTCTGATGTGTGGGCGGTTATACAGTCGGTCACTCTGCCAATTTGCATTTTTTATCGATTTCAATCGGCGGTCATGTTGGCCAGTTTGTGGAAAATGACCTGTCTCTCTCCTTCAAAGTAAAAGCACAATTTTTTTTTTGTATTGGAGCAACTTCCGGTGATTTTTATTGGGCATGTCAGGTAATATGTCACTATTTTTTTTTAATAGCCAAATATTATTTTAGTCTTTTGACTTGATACTGTATTTTAATTGATTTGGAAATTTTTGTTACTTGTGGTGGTTTGACATGTGTAAGACTTGTCGGGCGACAAACTAAAATAATGGATTTCTAAATTTTGTAGTGAATATTTGTTAGCCTATGTCGTTTGACGTGTCAGATGCAAAATTGATGTCACATTAGATATTTTCATTTACAGATGTTAACTTAAAAAGACATATTATTTATGACGTCATGAGTCATAAACGACTTTTAATTTAAATTAAGTCATACAATACATTAATTTTCTTTTAGCTTTTATTTTTTTTTTAAAAAAAATTATTAACTAAACTATTCTTTAATTTTTTTTAAGAATTACTGTAATTTTTTAGAGAAACGAGACAAATCATCATTGGAACATATGAGATTTTGTCTCGTTTATTTATTGATAAAGTTAAATCAAATTTTTTTAAATGAAATAATTTTTTTAAAATTAAATATTTTTTTTAAAAATTAGATTCAGATTTTCAAAAATTAAATTTATTTTTTTTTAATTGTATTTCGTTTTTTTTTTTTTAAATTAAATTTAAATTTTTTTTTGGCAATAAAGAATCGAGACAAATCGTCATTGGAACGAATGAGATTTTGTCTCGTTTATTTACTGACAAAACATAATTCAATTTTTATTTACTAAATTTAAATCACTTTTTATTCTAAATCGATTTTTATACAAAATTTAAATTTTGTAACTCTTTACTATAATAACTAAATTACTTTTGGTAATGAACATACACTAAATCAATGACGTCATCAGTACAAAAAAAAAACTAAGAAATTGCTCATATAAATTCCTAAAATCAATAAGTAATAACATTTGAATGACCAGAGAGGCTTACTTTTTTGCTTTTTATATGCTTATTTAGTAAAATTTTGAATAATGAATCTGTAGATGTGTAGTCATTATATTTTTAAATGTCTATTTTATATGTAAATATTTACAATGATTAACGCACAATACTCTCTCATTGAATCATGTGGCATATCAAAATTATCTCAAAATTACACTCAAAAAACAAATTGGCATTTTTTTTCTTGATGTATTTTTCTACTGTACGTAAAAACCAAGCATAATTATTGTGTATACTCATCATATTGTGAAATTTACATGGTAAAAGTTCAAAAACAAATAATGTTGTGACAAAAAGTACAAATTTCGATATTTTTGTGACGTTTGTGTCTCCTTTTAGCCTTTTACATGTTAGTGAAGTCATAATCAATTTTTTTATATCATATTATTATAATTGTTGAATTTCTTATGTGTATATAAACGACGAAAAAAATTACATTTTTATAATAATTTTTTTTGTTTTTTTTTTCCTTCAAATTCGTCTGAAAACAGCTGATTAAATCGATGTTTTGATAGAGACATTATCGACTACGCTTCTTTATTGCATTACGTTCTATTAAAGAATCGATGTTAGAAACGATAATTAAATCTTTTATAACAAACGCAGTTAACGTATATCGATAATATCACTTACATCATAATGTTCGAAATCGAAAGCATTAAAAACAATATAACTTGGCGAGAATAGGATTAACGAAATCAAGTATATTACTAACGCCAGCTTATGTTGCATTTGAGTTTACCGTAACTACTGTACCGTATTTGAAAATGTGAGCGTCGGTGGGTCATAATTTTGGACTTTAAACGACAATTTAATGCCAAAAACAAGGTAAATTTGCTTGAAATGGACTTTATTATGCATAAATAATACAAAATAAGGTACTATGTGTTTTATAAAATGATAATTAACCGATAAGATTGTATTTTTGAAACTTTCGAACGTTTTTGTCATCCCTATTAATTCGATCTAAATGTTTCGTCATCAGATTTTTGGACTTTAAATGACAATTTAATGTCTAAAACAAAGTAAAATTAGCTTGAAATGGACTCTATTATGTATACCGTAAATAACACAAAATAAGATCTTAAAGTATGTGTCTTATAATGTGGTTAATTAACCGATACCGGTAACATTGTATTTTTGAAACTTTCGAACGTTTCTTTTTCCCATGAGAATGAGCGTTGGGCTGAATGGACTTTGGCTAATTTTTCCCAGGTGATTTCAATGACGTGATTGACTATAAAAATCCTCATGAAAGGGCATTTTATAAAAATCTAACAAATTTTCATTCTGTTGTCTCTTTTGATTGGTAGTAGGTTGACTTGGTGAGTAAGACAATATCTGTTCATTGATAAGCATCAACTTTTATTGTACCGTAAACTTAATCACTTTTAGCGAATTAAAGTAAACATGATCGTTGATTACGTTGGCATTGAACACCAAATTAATGAAATTAGCCGTTTATTGGACATGATGAAACAGGTGTTGCAGTCCGTTTCAGCATTCATGTGTGTAGAATCTGTAAAGAACGTAGAAATGATTTCGGAATTAGAGCAAATTTTAGTATTTCTGGTTGTAAGTTAATGATTTAATCATTGTCATTTTTAACCACACATTTACTATGTTTACCTGTGTCTTGTGTCTAAAAGGAAGTGCTGGGTGGATTTATTGCGCGATTGTTAAGGAGCGTGGAAGATGGAAACTGCATCAATAAAGCCTTGTAGAATTACTGCCCACAGTGTTCAACCTTGGTCGCCGTTGTTGACAAAATCTTCATTGTCTTTATAATGTTTTTTCCTTTGTCGTTAATGAAGTATTCGTTTTGTTAATCTTGAAATTTTTTATTGTGAAATTGGTATATTTTTAAAAGTGATTCATTAACTACAACAAAATGATTTATCGAACGTGAATTTCAAATATTGCGCGTATTCGATTTTTGAGTTGAAGGCGGCGTTAAGGTCGGCTTAATTTGAATTTAATGGAAGCAAATTATGTACGCCGTATTAATTAAAACGGTGAGGCGGCGCTGAAATATTTATTGAGCTTAAAATGCGTTCTAATTAACTTACAAATGGTTCACTTAAATAATGCCAATCAAAATTCAGCGCAAGTCATTTGGTTTAAAATGGTATCGACCGGAGGTAGAAAATGTATTGATATATTTTTTAATTGTTAAAAATAATGTAAATGGGCAGACAATATCAATGCATTGCTTTCTTTATGAACTTGTCTAGTAAAATTACCGGTACTTGCGAAAAAATAATGAAAAATCGACTAAATTTAAGATTAAAAATGTAGTAAAACTAAATTTTATATCAAATTAAAAATGGAATATTGCAATCTATCAGGTGAATTGATTAAACTACCGGTAAATACCACGCCGATATACTGTATCCTAGCCGGCGTCCTATAATTTTAATAGAAGCCGAACTTATTGTCTCGCCGTTTACATCTCAATAAACCCCGCGACATTTAAATGCAAAATTTGATTCTTTTTCTACAATGAAAGTTTAATATTTAACACGTTTGTTGTTAGTTAATTACATTATAAAGACATTATTTTACAGAAAAAGATTTCAAAAACACTTCATTAAGGAGAAAAAGGCTTTGTAATTTTAAATTTGACAGATTTTTAATTTCTTCAATGACGACGACCAAGGTTCAAGAGGTTGAGGGCTGTGGATCTGATGACTTAACGTCCTTTTCAAATTTTTCAAGGCGACGTTCGTAGTATTTGGTTTGAATTTTCACCAATCTTTGAAATAAAGTACCTTGATAACTCTATGGAAAAATAACGACATGTTAATAAATGAAAATGTGTAATAGGAAAGATTTATAATTATGGAGTTACTTACAGTCAAGATTACTAAAAGATTTGAAAATTCTTTGAACATCCTTTCGGCTACTTTATTCTCTAGTTCCATGGGTTTCCCGTCGTTATCAATTTGTTTTTCAACGTTGTCCAAAAACTCATTAAACTGTTTAACACAATGTTGAAATTCGATTTTTCTGACTTCCATGGTTTACTTTTACAGCACAGGATTCTTTTTAAAAATTAATAAAAAAAATAAGTTGCTTTCTAAGCTAAGTTAAGCCACGACCAATCAACGCAAAATTAATAATGAAAAATTTTGAATTTTAAAATGTAGCTTATCGATTTTTATTTTTTGATTTTTAAGGTCATTACGTCATCGTCTTTACCTTGAAATTAACCAAAGTTCATTCAATTTGTTTTCCTAACCAATATTGACTGTGGTTGACGAAAGTTTAAATAATTTACGACAATTATTTAACTTTTCTTTAATTAAAATATTACAATCAGCTGATTAAATCGATGTTTTTGATAACTACACTATCGAATATATTTCATTTGCATTAAGTTTTAGCTCAATCGACGTTAGGAATTCCTGTATCGATTGTTCCATAACAAACGCATTATACATATCGATTTGCGTTATCGATATTTGACATTGAAGAAGTTAGAAAACATAACTTGGCTTTGATTGTTAATACATTTAAGCACAATATCAACGCCAACATGTGTTATTTACGCAACCACTGTCAAAACTTGACAGCGGCGGTGAAAATGAAATTTTCGTGATCGGATTTTTGTACTTTATACATCGATTTAATATCTAAAATAAGGTAAAATTAACGAGAAATGAACCCTAATATGCTTTAAATATACAGTACTACTGTAAATAATTGCTGATTTGTATAATAGCGTGATAATTAGCCGTTAAATTTGAGTTTTCGATTAATGGCAGATCTTTTCGAACGTTTTCATCGTTGCTTGGGAAAAGAACACTGAAAATATCAATGGACTTTAGTTGATTTCAAGGTAATTTTGATGACGTTTTTTTTTTTTTATTGTAAACCCCCTATAAAAAGGGGCTACATTGACAAAAGTAGGTAATTTGCTTTCATTCTGAGGTTCTCGATTGATTTGGTGAGTAGATGAATTTCTGATTATAGATCAAACATTTTAATTTTAACGATGATTTTTTTTTCTATTTTGAATTACAGTAAACATGGAAGAAGCAGCTAGGCGAATTACTTTCGAACCTCAATTTGAAGCTATTAATAATATATTGAACTCTATAGAAATAATTCTACATACCGGCATTGGTCCTGTTCCTCTTGTTGATTCACAAAGGATTTCGACCACTACTACACAGTTGTCCCTTGTTTTACAAATTGCCTTGGTATCTAGTCTTTTTTTATTTTAACTTTTATATTTGATTTAATTTTGTTGTATTGTTTCTTAGCAAGTACTGAATAAATTTGTCTGGAGAGTGTTAGTTGCAAACGACAACCTACTAAGACGTAATGTACCCAATACTCCTGATGGTTATATAGAATCGTCCCCGTCTCCTCCATCTTCTCCAAGCCCTCCTACTCCTCCTTCCATGGATAGTTGATCGCTATCTTTAAAAGAAATTTCGATCGCTTTTTTTTGTTGTTGGATGTTTTCTCAAATCAAAGTATTCATTTTTGTTACTAATATCTTTAAAAATTAACTAGTTCAAAAATGTGTTAAATAATTAAAATTTTTGTCATTGCAAAATAATTCCCTTTGCGTGTTTGAGCTTAAATTTAAAATTGGCGGGGTATTTTTGAATTGTTAAGCGGCGGCGTGAAATTCGGCTTGGATTAGAATATGTTGGCGCGATATTTGCATTAACGATTCGGCGTTAAGGTCGGCTTTAATTTAAGTTATTGGATATTTGCACGCCGACATAATTAAAACGGCGCAGCGTGAGGTCATGCGGCTGTAATTGGGTTAATAAAGTAAAGTTACTGAAAATGCGTTCGTATTTACGTTACGTTGAAATTGTTATTATAAAAAGACCAAATAATATCGATTGTAATTCAACTGATATGTATGCAGTTTCAACTTAATGCGAAGAGACGTTGAAATCGAATCGCTATTATCACATTATGTCTTGGAAACAACATAAGCGTTAAAGCGAATGTTAACCTAATGTCAATGTATTGATTTTTTTTTTCTGAATTTGTAGAAAACGCGGTTAGTGCGCCTGTTTTTTTTCTCGCTTCAAGGATATCTGGATTTTTCGCCACAATTTTAAACTATTTTAAGGTAAATCGTGTTTAATTGTTGCTAACTGATCACCAACTGATTTGATTGTAATGAGTGAATTGGCTTGATTTTTGTATGTAATAGCCTGAAGATAATTGTTCGTGTACAATGTCGTAGTGTAAATCACCATAGACTCCTACAGAGCGACGTCTTAATGGAGGTCAATGGGCTGATTATGAACCCTTGCAATGCAATAATTGACTAGTGTGACTACATCAGCAGTTAAAATCAACCAGTTAGTAAAAGAAAGAAGAGAAAAAAAAAATCGCTAATTGAGATTTGAGAGCAATAACAGTAATTATAACCGATTTATACAGGCTGTGTAGACAGTTCCAGATTTGCAAAGCAAATAAGAAAATCTCGAGTCTCAAAAGGGGTTTTAATCTCTCAGAATGGAAGTGGGTTTAAGAGTTGTTCGTGGTCCTGATTGGAAATGGGGAAATCAAGACGGTGGAGAAGGTCATGTTGGAACCGTTGTTGAAGTTGGAAAACCAGGAAGCAGCACTTCTCCTGACAAGACAGTTGTAGTGCAATGGGATTCCGGTTCCAGAACCAACTACAGAGTTGGTTACCAAAACGCTTTCGATCTGAGAATTTGTGACAATGCCCCAATTGGTAATAACACTTAATCTTTACTGTTTCTTCATCTAATTTAAGCTTAAATCTTGTGTTAAAACAGCCAATTTTGCTTTCGTTTCAAAATTGTCTTAACTCACCCTGTACTTTTTCTTATTGAAAATGCATTGTACAGGGTGTTTCACAAACTTGATTTTGCTGATTTAACACGTTAATTTTTGCTATTTCTTAACTTTTATTTACTAATTGTAATGTTTACACGTAATTTATTTAATAATTGAAACCGTTATGTACTTATTTGACATAAATATGCAGTTTTTTTGAATTGTAGTTTATGACGCACACTGTAGATTTTGTATTGGAATAACATTGTACAGGGTGTGTTAATTGATATTAGTGTTTGAATATTGAATATTTGCAACTAATCGTCGTTTTTACTTAGTATTATTGTTTATTTAGTTAACTATTTTTATTTTACAGGTGTTAAGCATCCGAATATAATCTGCAATGCTTGCAAGAAGCATGGATTGGCAGGGATCAGATGGAAATGCACTAAATGTTATGACTTTGATTTATGTACTCAGTGTTATATGGCGGAAAAACACGATTTAGGACATCCGTTTTTGAGGATTGAACACACCACATCAGTGGGGTAATTTCATTTAGTTTTCACTTAAATTTTCACTGTGGTTTTTAACCAGTCTTTACCTTGCGACTTTGAGATGGGTTTACTTGACATCTAAGACTAATTTAGCTAAATGTGATAATGTCACGTTAAACTAGACAATTTTATCTGTAAAATCCATATTTTGGATTTCCTGAGGGAATTTTAGTTTTTTTTATATGAATTTTTTAAGTTGGTTTATTAATGGATTTTGATTAGAGACGTGTTCTATGAGATTTCATTGGAAAACTATACCTAATTATTTTTTTAGTTAATTTTGTTTTTGTTTTAAGACGGAAGTTTTATTTCTTATTTATTAAGAAGAGTTTTGTAACAAAAATATTGACTTTGTTGGTTTTTCCAGTGTTGAAGTTTCAAAACGACAAGGTTCTGTTAAAATACAGTTAAAGGGAATTTTTGTTGGTGCAAAAGTGATTCGTGGACCTGACTGGGATTGGGGAAACCAAGATGGCAAGTTTTTACCAACTTTTTTTTAAATTACTAATATTTAACCTTATTTGATGTATATTCAAGCACAAAATGGGCAAAATAACATTTTTTTAGTTATTACTAAATCGGAAATTATTGAAAAAGATGTGAAAAATTACATATTTGGTGTCTTAAACTGGAACACCCTGTAAATTCTCTATTGAAAAAGTATGGAATATAGGGTGTCACTGCTCTGTTTACGTTTATGCAATTCAAAAATGTGTTAAAATGATTAGTTATTATTAGTTGAAGGTCTATAATAGTCTTTTCTTTAATAAAATAATACCGATTACTTTTTTATTAATTACATAATTTAAGTTTAATATTAATTTAGTAAAAACTCGAAAAGATGTCTTAACTGACACCATGTATATCTTCCATTGGAAATACATGGTGTACAGGGTGTCACCGATGATAAATTGTAGTTTAATGTTTTAATTGTTTGATTTTTTTAAATTTATTTGAATTTTCTTAGGTGGTGAAGGCAAAACCGGTCGTGTGGTAGATATAGCCGGTTGGGACAACGAGTCCAGTCGTAGTGTGGCCAACGTAACTTGGTCTTCCGGTTCGACAAACGTTTATCGCTTAGGCCACAAAGGAAAAGTGGATTTAAAGTACGTCCAAGAAGCCTCGGGTGGCTTCTACTACAGAGAACATCTGCCCATATTAGGCCAAGAAGTGGAGAAGTTAGTGGCTTCAGTGACTCCTCAGCAGTTGTCCTGCGTGCCATTCAGCGTGGGCAACAGAGTCAAAGTGGTGATGGACGTTGATCAACTAAAAGCAATGCAGGAAGGACATGGAGGATGGAATCCACGGATGGCTGAGGTACTGTATACTCTTTTACTTATTTAAGGTTTATTGACAAATTTAATTGATTTGTGGGTTTAAGTTTATTGGCCGAGTTGGTCAAGTCCATCGTGTTACTGAGAAAGGCGATATAAGAGTCCAGTACGACGGGTGCAACAACCGCTGGACATTTCATCCAGCTGCTTTGACCAAAGTGACGACATTTGCTGTTGGTGACATTGTTTCTTTAATAAACGACGCAGCTTTAATGAAGGAGCTACAAAAAGGCCATGGGGAATGGATTGAAGCCATGAATAAGGTTAGGCTTTTTTTTTGTTAAATTGTAGTTGTTAACAAAAAATCTTATTTTTGTTGATTTTTTTTTGTGGTTAATTTAGACCCTGGGAAAGACGGGAAAAGTGCTTAAAGTGTACGCGGATGGTGATTTACGTGTAAAAGTGAATGGTCATACATGGACATACAATCCACTGTGCGCTCAGTTGGCCAGAAGTTCAATTGTCGAGCTTAACAACACCATGGTTGCTCATGAACACGAAGAACATGCCAGTAAGCATCTTTTTTTGATTTTGAACTTTTTCGTTTGTAAATGCAATGTAAATGTTTTTTGTACAGAGAAATTCTCTCGTGGACCTGTGTTATCTACGTCATCATCTCATCCTTCTTCTTGTAAACCATCATCAACTCATGCTTCATTGCCTTCTGGTCTTCTGTCTCCTCAGCCTTCATCTTCATCTGTCATTTGTTCAGCTGGCTGTGACGGAGCCGGCGCTGGAATCGACCGTTTAGTTCGTCTGTCTGCTCAGGGTCAAACGCATATGGTTGGGGATCTCATAGCCAAATATCCTGATCAATTGGATCATAAAAGTAGTGGCAAAACGGCGTTACAAGTTGCTTCTCATCAAGGACATATCGAGATTGTTAAATTGTTAGTCACCAATGGAGCCAGTCTCGAAATTGCTGATGACGATGGTGACACTTGTTTACATTACTCAGCTTTTGGGTAAGCATATTTTGGAGTTTTATAGTAGGATAATTTGAGAGTATGTTGAGGAAATATTAAGAAAAATTACAAGGGTTTTTTCTTTCAATTTTGCAACGTCAAACATTTTGATTGAGTGGCACCCTGTATGCAATGTATTTTCTATGGGAGTTGTACAGGGTGCAAGTTAATGGTGTTTGTTTGATTTAAACTGATGCCAATTATATTAGTTGCTTAGAAACTATTATAATTTGGTTTATAACATTTTAGTATTACAATTATAAGTTCATGTTAAAGGTTTTGAAAGTTTTAAACAAGTTTTGTTTTGTACTGTATATGTTTTTAAATATTCGAGACTAAATGACATTGGCTTCAATGCAAGTTTGTCTCGTTACTTTGTTATTTTAAAAAAACGAGACTGAGTTACATTATCTTCAATTCAAATTTGTCTCATTAATTGTTTTTTTTAAAAAAGAGACTAATTTACTGAAAAAAAAGAGGTTTCAAACAAGATTTGTCTCATTAGTGAAGTTTCTTGTAAATTTTAGGGGTTTTTTTATTAACTTGAATTTGTAATAATTTTTTCTCAATTGACACCCTGTATGTTCCGCATATGAAATCTATAAAATACAGGGTGTTCTTTTTATTCCTTGTTATCACTTATCATTCTGTTTAAATTTTTAAAAACGTTCGAAATTTTTGACGTAGTAAGAAATCGGTTAATGGAATTCTTATGCAGGAATAGATGATTTAATGTGTGTTTTTTATAATTTTTTATGACATATTTCAGTAATCAACCTGAGGTTATGGAATATTTATTGAGGAAATCGGCCAATATAAACGCAGTAAACAAGGGAAAATGCACTCCATTACATGTGGCAGTTAATAAGCAGCACGTCCAATGTGTAAAAGTTCTACTAAAGCACAATGCTGATGTAAACGTCCAGGATTGGTATGGAGATACAGCTCTACACGACTCAATAGGAAAAGAAAACTCTGAGATCATGAATCTACTAATCAACTCGGTAGCTGTTGATTTTGGACTGAAAAATAAACGAGGATTTAATGTTTTGCATCATGCTGCACTCAAAGGCAATAATTAGTAAGTCAAATTGGGTTCAAGTAAGCCAATTTTGTTGCTAGAAACAGCTTTTGGACTCTAAATTTCAAATTTAGTATGATGATCTGGACATTGATCAACATTTTTGTTGTCTAAAGTTAACAAAATTTAGGTGTTGAAAGTCTTTTTAGTGATTTATTTTTGGCTCTATAGGTTTTACATGGTAAAACTTTCCCCATAGACTTCAAAGCTAAAATTCTCTTATTGACGTCAGTGTAACTTTTACGTGAAAAATTTAAAATTTCGAACAATTTCTATCTTTGACGTCATTCGGTTTAAATTTTTAAAAACGTTCTAAATGATGGTAATAGACATCATTGTTGACATTTTCATTAAATTTAGTAGTTTGAATCGAAATTTTTATTGTTTAATCCATTTTAAGCTTGATTGATTGTATTTTTAATAGTGCCACGGAGAAAATCTTATCAAAGAGCAGGCAAATAGTAGACGTAAAGAAAGACGATGGCTTTGCCGCTCTGCATCTGGCAGCACTAAATGGCCATCGATTAGTGGCTGAAACGCTTTTAACTCAAGTATTACTTCAATTTAATTTTTATGTTTTGTTTTACAACATGAGTGTTTTGATAACCAGGGTCAATGCGAGATTGATATCCAGAATAACCGCAAGCAGACCCCGCTTTTGCTATCGATTGGTCAAGGCCACTGCGCTCTGGTAGAACTGCTGGTCACAATGGGAGCCAACGTTAACGCTGAAGACGAGGACGGAGATACCGGACTTCATTTAACTCTTATGGGTAAAAGAACAGGTGGATTCGCAGATATTAGCGATACAGCCACACCTTCTGTACATATGGTAAAAAATGTTAGATTCGGGTGACTTTGTTTATGTGAAATAATCGTTTAAATTTTTTAAAAGATTTTGGAGGATATGGCCAGTCGGGGGTTGGAGAGGAACGTAGGAGTTGCAGTGGCTTGTTATCTGTGCCAAGAACACGCTGATTTAATGACTAAAAATCGAAAGGGGGAAACTCCGCTTGATTTAGTAACTGATAAAGCTGTATGCCAGCTACTGCAGGAATATGCCACACAATCAACGTAATATTTAACTAAATGAAAGCTTAACGATTTAGATATTGAGGTTTTCCTTTTTTTTTGGGAATGATTTTAGGCTTTCGACGAGTCCTTGTCCGGCTGCTGAGACAAGTAATGGTGACAATCAAGAGATGAGAACTGAGCATAATAAATTGATTTGTATTATATGCTGGGAAACGCCTGCAAATGTGACTTTTATACCTTGTGGACATTCAATTACCTGCAGGGAATGTTGTACTAGGATGAAAAAATGCATTGAGTGTCAAACGATTATTACTGAAAAAGCTAACTATCGTAAGTTCATTTATACTTGGTTTAACTGGCTGCAACACACATTATTGTGTTAGTTGAATTAGTTAACTTTGCAATAGTTGAATTTCATTTTTCCGTAGACTTTAACGTTAGAATTCTTTCATACACTTAACATGCAAAAATTCCTCTATACATTTTTCATACTAAAATTAATTCCATATATTTGTATGTTAAATTTCTTCATTGCTTTTTACATTCCCAAGTCACATGACAAATTTAAATTTTCGAATGTTTTAACTTTTCTTTTCTCATATCGTCATTCTGTTTAAATATTTAAAATCGTTCGAAATTTCTTGATTAGATATTTCAAAGCTAGTTTTGTCCATAATGACGTATTGGGATAGAAAAAAGTATTTAAATTTTGTTCCAAACAAATAATGATGTGCTTCTAAAAATGGCGAATCTTTGTTGATTGACGTAATATTTTGATTTGTCAGAAGGCGAGTTGATCTGCAGTGGAAGCAACAATGATTTAGCGTCGTCATCATCATCCGGCGGTGTTAATGTTGGTATGGATCGTGTGAAGTTCCTTGAGAGTAAAATTCAAGAGTTTGAAGAGGCAAACAGTTGTTCTATATGCATGGAACGACGTAAGAACGTGGCGTTTCTGTGCGGTCATGGAGCTTGTGTTGTTTGTGCTCAAACTCTTAAGATTTGCCACATGTGCAGAAAGCCAATAACTAAAAAAATCAATCTATATTGATATCGATCGAACTCATAGGCATCCAAAGGTTAGTTTCGTTTTCTTTTCTTTGTTTTTTTTAAAAACGTAAAGAAAACGTAAAGTTGAACTTTAAATTATAAAGTTGTTTTGTTTGCTTGTTTGTCTGTTTGGAGAAAATATCGTGTTATTGTCTCCACTATATAAAAAATATATAATAATAATAAAAAAAATACTCTGAAGTTACTATGGAAACGAATCACTGTCCCATTTTAAATATTTACAAACTTAGAATCATTTAAAATTGGCATAATTTATTGTGTTTGGTCTGTGATTAAGAAGCATTCAATTTTTATGGGGCCAAGAACTTAAAGGCATTGCTTTTTTACACTACTTTCATGTCTAATTTAATCATTTGGAGATATAAATTTGGTCCCAATGGCATCAACTTACGTTTACAATTGTCTAAATTAGCCAAAATTGACGTTTTAATTGGCATATTTACTCAATTTCTGATGCCTAGGGCCCATTTGTTCTCTAATTTTGTTGAGGCCAAACATATTGACTACTTTTATTAATGTATTGGTGTCTAATTTGGACATTTATTGACATTGAAAATGCTATTTCAGTTTTGCATGCGAAGTATAGTCTATTTAGTAAGCTCAAGATTCTCAAATTTAGTTATGTACTTGATAGTAGTTTTGTGATCTAATTGAACAGTCTGAGGGGCCGTTGAATCTCAAATATAATTGGAGCCAAATCATTGGTCATAATCAATTGTATCTGATTGGGACCAACGAAACAATGATGGGGCTATTTTAGGCAAAGAATTGCCAAGCCCTAATTTTCATAATTTGAAGGTCTTAAAATGTCTAAAATTTCTTTATTAAGGCCCCTCGACGTTTAAGTTTTAATGCTAAACTACTTGGCCCTTTGACTTAATTTGTTTAATTAGCAGTTGTGTTTAGATTTATAAAGAAATTTAAGTTTTTCTTTTTGTGATTGGCTAATTTGAAGTTGTGTAAATATTTAAAAATGTGATTGGATAAAAGTTTGTATATTAAATAAAAGTTGTTGCAAAGTTTGTTTATCTTTCCCTCCCCACCCCCCTCCCCCTAAAAAACAAAAAAAAAAAAGACAAAAACAAATTTGACTTTTTTTTTCCACAAATTTTTATTTCAAGCAAACAAAACCACACTGAAAAAAAAAGTAATTGTACAAAAAACCTTACATTTTTTCTCTCATTTTTTATTTACACACAAATCAATTTTTTCCTCCTCCTTTGACTTTTTATCAAATTTTTTTTTTTCATTAAAAAATGTTTTTTAAAAATATATATATAATTTTTTATTTTTTTTTTTATTTCTTCTCATTCATGTTTAATTGATTTGTAATGAACTAAGCTCGTGGTTTGCTAGTTGGCGTGACATTTTTAACGTCAAATAATTTCCTTACAAAATAGACTTGTAAGCTGGAAGCAACGACCACTACGACGATCTGAGCGATTGACCAATTTTTAATATAGGAATTATTGTCCAATAGCAATTGATAATCCCTTGCTTCGTGACGTCGACCAAATTGCTGCTCTCTCTGCATCTCATTGATCTGACCTTCCACTTGACGAAGAGTTTCCTAGTTCACAGATAAACAAATAAACAATTAATAAATATATAGGTACAAATCAACTTGCAAATTAGCTAGAAATCATTTTCCTAAGTTCCTAAAATGGACATATTGCATTTTATTTTCCTATATTTTGAGACACTTGATATATTCTTTGACCATATTAGGCAACTTTAGTACAATATCGTTTTCATAAGAACACTTTATAACTTTACAAAACGAGACGAAAATACACGAGTTTCAACCGGAATTAGTCTCGTTTATTTAATGATGTAAAGAAACGAGACTAAACAGCATCGGTTTCAATGGAGATTTGTCTCGCTTTTTAAAGGAGTTTTCTTATGAAGCCATGTATGGGCCACTTCAGCTGAGGTTTAGTCGATTTATGGGCAAAACATTGATCATATAAGTCAATTGTTGTTCTTTTTCTGCTATTCAGCTGACTTTTCAGACATTGATTGAAGTTTTTCAATGATAATAATAATTCTTACAGTGAAATTGTTGACTCCAATGTCGAGACTTTCCAGTTCAGCTTTGTAATTTTCCCATTCGTTGTAGTGAAATGAAGTTATGTAAATTAAGACGACCTTAGATGCAAACCTAGAGAATTGATTATCCACGCAAATCTCATAAATACCTATTTATTATAAATCACGATTATTATATGAAATAGTTCATAGTATTTTAACTAATTTAAGTAAACCTCCAGTCTCAGACACTTCTTCATATTCGCTCTCTGATTTCCAGGCGTAAGGATGAACATGAACTCCTTGGGGATTTTTAACTGCAAATCCAGCTTTACCATCTCCTCCACGAATCACCTTTCAAGATCAATCAAAAGTTAAGTAAAACGAAAAATATTAAAACACAAATTTTTGTTGGTTTCATAAGAAAATATTGCAATTACACTTTTTATCCTAAAAAAAAAAAAAAAAAAAGAAACGAGACAGAATTACATTAGTTCCAATGGAGATTTGTCTCGTTTATTTATGTTTTTAAAGAAATGAGACTAGATCGCATAAGCTTCAATGCTAATTTGTCTCATTTCTTTATTATTTTAAAGAAACGAGACTGATAACATCGGCTTCCAATACAAAGTTGTCTCGTTTATTATTTTTAAATAACAGAGACTGAATTATTTTGGTTTTGATTAACTTTTTTTTCGTTTTTTTTCTGTTTTTTAAATGACAGAGACTAGATAGCATCAGTTTCAATGCAAAATTGTCTCGTTTCTTTATTATTTTAAAGAAACGAGACTGAATTTCATTGGTTTCA
>JAAFCF010005748.1:15294778-15382528 GCA_013389785.1 Helicorthomorpha holstii | reverse complement strand
ATAAGACAAAATGACGACGGTTTTAGTGCAAGTTTATCTCGTTTATTTATTGTTTTAAAGAAACGAGACAGAATTACATTAGTTCCAATGGAGATTTGTCTCGTTTATTTATGTTTTTAAAGAAATGAAACTAGATCGCATAGGCTTCAATGCTAATTTGTCTCATTTCTTTATTATTTTAAAGAAACGAGACTGATAACATCGGCTTCTAATACAAAGTTGTCTCGTTTATTATTTTTAAATAACAGAGACTGAATTATTTTGGTTTTGATTAACTTTTTTTTCGTTTTTTATTGTTTTTTAAATGACAGAGACTAGATAGCATCAGTTTCAATGCAAAATTGTCTTGTTTCTTTATTATTTTAAAGAAACGAGACTGAATTTCATTGGTTTCAAATAAAATTTGTCTCGTTTCTTAATTGTTATTGTAAATTGAGTTTCGAGATTTTCTTATAAAGTCAACGATTTGTCAATATGTGTCAAAATAAACAGACAAACAAGCTTAGTAAACATGTGTGACGTCACCTCGGTAAAGATATTGAGAGCAAAGAAAAGGTCAACGTGTCAAAGATTGAAAATGTAAATAAAATAATTTTTTTGTGTTTACTTGAAATGCAATGTATAAGCTGGCCTTCGGGTCAACGTTCTGATAAAAACAATCTTCTTTACCACCGTCTACGTGCACTTTAACCTCAAATGCAACTCCTGGAAACACAGGTGCTTTCGTTGAACTCTCAAAATGCTGCTGAGTATCCATTAAATTACATTTGGCAGATGAAATGAGCGAAATGATAAGCGCAATTAGACATTTTACACGACAGCTGGAAGCCATCTTATGCCCACGTGTACAATGGTCCCTTCAGATTTCTTCTCTCTCTTGATTTTTTTTTTGACACCTGTTGTTGTTTCAGCGCAATACGTAATGCGAATGAAGCCAAAACAATTTAAACAAGCAACCGGCGATTAATACGCATGCGCAGAGAACTTTAGAACATTTTTAATTTTTAAAGATTTTAATGAACGTTCTATTATGGTGTTTTAGCAGTTTGTAAATTGACGGTTAATATTTTGATAGTTAGTTTTGTTATTAATTAATATAGTAACTAGTTAATGACAATAGTTACTATAAGTGTACATTGACTTTAAAGTAATTATCTGACTCATCGTAGAACTTGAATGAAAATGCGGTTCTAGGGGTATACGTCGCCAGCAATATGTAGCCAGGGAAATGTAGCCAGTAACATGACGTAGAAAGCCATGACGCGGAAATAGATCACCTTTGTGTAAGTTTATCTCCCAATTTAAACTAATCTAAATTAAATTAACCTAATCTAAAATTATTTAATCTAACCTAACCTATTTTAATCTAACCTAACATCATTAATTGTGAAAACGAAGGTGACCTATAACTGGCTACATTTCCCTGGCTACATATAACTGGCTACGTTTCCCTGGCTACATTTCCCTGGCGTCGTATACTCCGGACACCGAAAATGCTGACGTTAGTCAAGATACTGATGTTATCTTGAACGATCTCTTTCTCAAAGGTCATATATTTCAGACTATTTAAAAGCGCGCATTCATGCAAGTCAGACAGACGCAGTATAGACGCTTGTTAATGTTCTAATCACCTGATTTTTCGTCTGCTTTTTTATTTCCAGATGGATATTTGACAAGTGGGCGTTCGAATTTCGTTTCTCTCTCTCTCATTTCGGTGTCAAGTGTTTATAATTTTCGGTATTAATTAACATCAGTTATGGTTTAAATTAATTCATTAATAATTTAATTACGTGTTTATAAAAGTATTTAATTGAACAATGTCGTCTTTGGATGATTCGGAAGCTGGTTCTTCGTACGGCGGTGGCGACGACGATAACAGCAGTGCCCGAACACCTTTGCTGTCGCGAAAACGCCTGTTTTCAAGATTTGCAAAAGGATTTAAAAGTTCAGCATCAATTAACAGAAACAGCAGTAATGGCAGTCCAAATGACGAATACAATTTGGAGGCCTCATCCAATGGTTTACTTCGTAATCAGCCAGGGCCTGTTGACAACGCCAGGAGTTTGGAGACGTTTTCAGGCGTTTTTACGCCTGTTTGTCTGTCAATGTTTAGCGCTTTGTTGTTTTTACGTATAGGTAACATAACTTTTACATGTTTTATTATTTAAACAGCTAATTTAATACATTTAAAATGTTTTTAAACAAGACATTTTAGCAGAGTACTCGTTATTCGCGAGTCTGCTTTTGAAAAATCGTGAATACCGAGTCAGACAAAATTATCTTAATTGATGAATTAATAAATTAATTTAAGGGTAATTAGTTTATGATGGTGACAACAAAATCCTTTTGTTAAGCGTTGGAATTATCTTTTTTTGATGGATTTTGAAGGTTAAAAGTCGCGGATAACGAGGCCTTTGAATGTTTACACTTTGCAATTCAATTGATAATTTTGTTTGCAGTTGACAATCTTATTGATTTTGTTTGCTTTTAAAGACCTTTGAGTCTTGAGATGATAAATACAGTATGTCATTCAAAAAAAAAAAGCTTTTAATTTGATTTAGGTGATTTTTTTACTAACTTATGTAAATATATGACAAATTTGGCTTTTAAATGTGTTACTGTTTGACTATTAAGAATTACTGATTTGAATTTTGATTATTTTTAGGGTTTATTGTGGGTCAAGCTGGAATTTTGGAGGTTTTGGCTCAATTTTTGTTAGCATATACGATTCTCCTTTGCACAGTATTATCCATTTGTGCCATCTCAACTAATGGAGCTATTGAAGGAGGCGGAGCTTACTGTAAATTATTTACATATTTACGACTTTTACATATTATTTTACTTATTGGATTTTATAGACATGATAAGCAGAACTTTAGGTCCTGAATTTGGTGGAAGTATTGGAACTTTGTTTTTCCTGGCCAACATTTTCTCGTGTGCTCTTTACATCACAGGATGTGTAGAAGGATTCGTGGACAATTTTGGACCAGAAGGTTATTATCATCACTTATAATTAGAAACACTTATCTATATGTGAATTTTTTTCATTTAGTCATTAATATATTTAAAGTTATTGTTAGACTATTGCATTTAAAATAAATAAATGTAACAATTGACACCCTGTACTAATTCGATTAGAAATGAATGGTATACAGGGTGTCCATAATTGAGAAAAAAATCGTTATTTAGCATTGAATACTATTGGAAATTTTAGCATTGAAGTCTATGGGTGAATTATTAACATTGACGTTTATGACGTTTCCATAGCAACTGTATTTGGAACGCTTTCAAATTTTAAAAAAATGTATCATTTAAAACTGAATGACGTCAGTGTAATTTTTTAAAAAACTAATACAGTCTGATTTCCGAAAGTCACGTGCATATTGTGATGACTTCCGGAGCAATTTAAGCATTCAAATTTTTAAAGCAAAATTTTTGGAACACATTTATCAATGAAGTCTATGGAACAAATTTATTATTGTAGTCTATGGAACAAATCTTGAATTAAAGTCGATAAGAGTAGGCTATCATTAGCGTCTATGGAAGAAATTATGTTTTTTTTTTATTTTTTTATACTTTAAATGATTTTTAACTTTAAATGATTTTCTAGTGTGATTAAATGAAATTGCCATTTTGTTTGTTTTTTTTTAGGTTTTCTGGTAGATGGTGCTGTTCCTGCAGGGCGTTGGTGGGCTTTTCTTTACGGCTCATTAATCGCCCTATTTAATTTGTTGGTCTGCTTGATTGGTGCATCCATGTTTGCCAGAACTAGTGTCATAATATTCGGAGTTGTCATGACATGCACTGTGTCCGTCATCGTTAGTTTTCTGGCACAAAGTCACACAATTGAAGTAAATTGCTTTTCTTAATAATTATGCGAGAGATAATTTGATGGGTTTGCTTAGGTTCCTCTGCCAAGTACTAACACTCTAATTGGAAATGTCACAACGGCTAATTACACAGGGTTCAGCTGGGAAACATTCCAAGAAAATGTTTGGCGTAAGTTAACTGTATTTAAACACTGGATTAACTTTCTTTATACTGAATGATTGATTGTGTTTATAGCTCATTATAGTTTGGATTATACAACGATGAGTATGGTTGATTTTGCCAGTGTTTTTGGCGTTTTATTCAGCGGTGTAACTGGAATTATGGCTGGGGCCAACATGTCAGGCAAGTAACTTTTTCTTTCACGACAAGAGAGAAACAAAGAGACAAATTGTCATTGAAACTGATAAGATCTAGTCTCATTTCTTTATCGGAACTTTTTTTCTTCTCATGATAATAAAACATTGTTTTTAACTTTTTTTTATTATTTTGTTAGGTGAACTGAAGGAACCTCGTCGTTCAATTCCTTGGGGAACTTTGTCGGCTGTTGCTTTTACTTTTATTGTTTATCTTGTCTTGACTTTCTTTACTGCGGCCACTTGCAGCAAGTAAAACGAAAATCAATCTTTTAACTAAAATCGATTTTAAATCATTACTAATGTTGATAATGTAATGTCAGTGAGTTGCTGAGGAATAATTACATCTTCATGCAGTACGTCAATTTCGTAAAGTTATTTGTCCCAGTTGGAATATTTGCAGCAACTCTGTCAGCCTCACTCAGCAATCTCATTGGTGCCTCCAGAGTTTTCTTTGCAGTTGCTAAAGATGAATTGTTTGGTATTATAATCTTATATGTTCTTGTAATTATTTCTCAACATTCTCAAAACACTTTATGGACAAGTTCTGACACTTTATGATTCTTCTTTTCATCAACATTTTAATCAAAATACTTTTTTATAGGAATATTTCTGAAGCCAATTGCAAATGGAGTATGGAAAGACAATCCAGTGGCATCGGTTGTTTTTTCATGGTTCTTGGTTCAGGTATTTACCTGCCATTTTAGCAACACTTCAATCATTTCTAATGAATGTTTATTATTAGTTAATTTTGCTAATTGGCTCACTGAATGTGATTGCTCAAATTACAGCAGTTTTCTTTTTGTTGTCTTATTGTGCAACAAATCTGGCTTGTTTGGCGTTGCAATTGACGTCTGCACCAAATTTCAGGTACAAATTCTTTACCAAAATGTCATTGAACAGTTTTGAGAAATGCAATTACATCTTTTCTTTTTAAAAGACCATCGTTTAAGTACGTATCGTGGCATACTTGTTTCATTGGTTTGGTTGGGACACTCACCATGATGTTTGTCATCAACGCTGCTTATGCTGGAATTTGTATAGTCATCTGCTTGCTTTTAGTCATCATTCTCCATCTCAGGTCTCTACCAGTGCAGTGGGGATCTATCAGTCAAGCTCTTATTTTTCACCAAGTAAATTACTACAACTATTGACCAATCTTTGTATTTTGTTTACCATTAAATCAACCTTTTTCTAATTGCATAAAAGGTGCGGAAGTACCTTTTGATGTTGGACAGTCGAAAGGAGCATGTAAAGTTCTGGCGACCACAAATGCTGTTGATGGTGGCCAATCCTCGTTCCTCGTGTCCTTTAATCGATTTCGTCAATGACTTGAAGAAGAGTGGTCTGTATGTTATTGGCCATGTGAAAACAGAGGAGGAATTTCATTGGGACGTCGACCCAGTGGCAGAGGATGTGCCCACTTGGCTCAGTCTCATCGACGAACTCAAAGTAAACTTACATTAAAAAACTATTAGCAACCCCGACACCCTGTATGGCGTGTATGTCCAATGGGAGTTATACATGGTGTCATTTGGAAAACAATCGATTTTCAAACATTTCAATCAATATCGATTAAAATCATTGTAATTATTGGTGTGATTTTTTTTTAAGGTGAAAGCATTCGTGGAAACAACATCTGCGTCTTCAGTACGTGAAGGTTTACGTCATTTAATCCGAATTTCCGGATTAGGAGCCATGAAGCCCAACACGATTATTTTTGGATTTTACGATAATGCTGAACCTATCGATTTTCTCAAGTATCGTGAATTTCTTTTTTTTTTTTTTTTAAAAAATGGTTCGATTATTTAAAAAAAATTTCATTTATGATTTTAGAATAAAGATGGAATCTAAGCGCGCATTAACTGCTGGCCAATCAGTGACTGAGCTCTCTGCAGTATCTCCCAATCATCGTTCTTTTCCTGATCTTCGTCAGCTGGGACAAGATCGTGATATTGACGCATTGGAATACGTGGGGATGATTGAAGATGCTATCCGAATGCAGAAAAACGTCTGTTTATGCCGCAATTTCAGCGCTCTGGACAAGACCAGCGTTGTTAAGTCAAAAGCGAAATGCTACATAGACATTTGGCCGATGAATATACTCAATCCAACGTCCGCATCTGACTTCTCCAACACCACCACTCTCTTCTTACTGCAACTGGCATGCATTTTACACATGGTAGAAAAACCCTCATATTTTTCATGTCCTTTGAATTTTTTTTTTGACTGAACTTTATTGTTTTGCATGGTTTTTAAAGGTTCCAGGTTGGAAAAGCACCACAGTTTTACGTATTTTTACCTGTAGTAGAACAACGGATGATGACATCTCAGTCAGACAGAAGCAACTGAAGTCATTGTTACGTGAATTGAGAATTTCTGCTCGTATTATCAATGTGTTATGGGACCATGTGTACAATGTCTTTCCTTATAAGGAAAATCAGCAAGCAAATCCGTCAATCACAGACTTACCTGTCGACTATATCACTGGGTAAACCAAAATTACCATACATTAATAATAAGAACATTCGCTTAATTGTCGTAATTTGCAGATATAATCAGCTGATAAGAGAGCAGTGTTCAGCAAACACAGCTGTGATCTTCACATACTTAAGTGCCCCGCCGGTCGATGACGACAACAAACTAAGGTATTTACAAATGTTAGACGATTTATCAAGAGATTTGCCACCTTTTGTGTTTGTACACGGCGTAAATCCAGTTATATCTACTACTTTATAACCGAAACAATCATCTCATTTTTTATTTTATAACGCCAAATATAAACGAAACCCTTTTTAATAAGGGGAAAAGAAGTAGGTGGAAAATGTTCGAATTTTTGAAATGCCGCCATGATTAGATGTCAGTCACGTGATTTATAAGCTCTTTTCCCCCTCCCTCTTATTCGAATGATCCACCTACTTATACAAAATGGTAGCCTTGTAGCGCTCACTGAATAAATTGAAGAGCGCTATTCCCTGCATAGTACAATGGCTGCCTTGTAGACTTTAATTGCAAATGTGACACCCTGTATAATGCCATTGAAAATACATTAAGTACAGGGTGTTTCTATAAATTTGTGTGAGGTTGGCTTGAAATGTACTGTGTTAAAATATTCTCAATTATTACGACATAATAATTATTTTTAATATTTAAAATTAGTTTTTTTTTGCAATAATATTGAAATAAATTTGCCTTAAAATTGATAATACTTTTTGAATATATACAAGGTGTCCACCTTAACGTTTTTTAATATCTTCAGTTATTGAAGAGCATTTTCAATAAAATTAAGAGTTTAAAACCTTTGATAAGCATTGGGCTATAAATTAATCCGTTTTTGAGGCAAATAATCGACTTTTTTAATAATAATTATCGATAACCTTCGCAGTATTAAAACTATAAATCATATTGTTTAGAAAGGGCATTTCTTGTATATACAGTTTTAAATTTTTAAGGAAAAAAAACCTCCCCTTCCTCCCTCCCCCCAAATAAAATCCCAGAAATTGACCGATTTTTTGATACTATCGATCGATATGAATATGATGGTTTCCAAAAACAGTGCTGTGTAAATGTTATTATGATGTCGTCTGCTAATTAAATTGTCCACCGTCTTTGTCAAATAAGATATTTTTTTTTCTCTATAAATAAATCAATTTTTTAATAGAAATATCTGAAAATTATCGATACAGTCATTGGAATTCGATAGTTTTTATTTGTATTCGATTTTTTTTTTACACCGGTTGAGAATCGGTGATTGCAGAGTCCTCATTATGTTTTTGCCTAATATGCACTTGCATTTCGTAATTTCTCCTGAAAGCCATGCAGCAAATATGGCATAAAAATGGCTTCCCATTTCCAATATGGCTGCGTTGATGCGCCCTTAGCTGATAATTGTGTTTGTAAGCCTTAGAACAGCTGTCGCATTTGAAGGGCTTGATAGTGGAATGGACCATCAGATGGCTGTGAAATGCGCTGATGGTTTTGCTTCGAAAGCCGCACGTGTCGCACAGGAAAGGTCGCAGGTTCTTGTGCTTCATGAGCATGTGCTTTTCCACCAGCGTTTTTCTAACCGCGCTGAACTCACACTCGGCGCATTTGAACGATTTAATCGAGTGCTTGTAAAGCCGGTGGTTCCTCAGCTGAAATGAGGACACGCAAACAAAGTCGCACTCTCCGCATTTAACGTTGGCTGCCAGGGGATTCCCCTGAGCGTCAACGTGGTGACGCGACGCTAGATGCTGCGTTAGCGTTGTGCGTGTGGATGTCGCGTAATCGCACCGTTCGCATTTAAGCAGGCGTTCTGGGTGTTTATGGCTGCGAACGTGCGTGTTAAAACGCCGGCTGTTCCTAAAACGTCGCGTACAAACGTCACACACGTATTCGCGCTGTTCGTTGTGAATATCCAAATGATTGCGAAATGAATCCTTGCGGGATGTGACGTAGCTGCATTGTGAGCATTTAAATGGCTCTTTTTGAACGTTAGCCAGCGACAAAGACACTTTACGTCCGTTTTTGCACTTTTTATTATTTGAAATTACGCTGTCTAAGCTGGAACACTCACCGGCGCTTTTTTCATTAGAACAGTTTATTACAGTGACGTCAGCACCGCAGTTTCCCACGCTGACATCATCGTTGTTGCTGCCAGGAAAAACGTCGCTGATTTTCGAACACTCCGTTAAAACGTCCGTATTTTCGCTAATTTCAGCGTAATTGCAGTCTTTAAAAGGACTAGATGTATCATGAACATGATAATTATCTGTTTTTTCATTAATTTCATTTAAATTGGCATTTTCATCGTTTGAAACGATGTTTTCTGTAATAATTTGTGACCATTTTGCGTTTGGTTCGATTTCCCCATTTAAATGATTGAAATTGCCGCTGTTCGATATGACGTCAACTAACAGTTGTAAGCCCAGCTCCTCAGCGCACATGCGCAGTCTTTCAATCGAACAGCGATTGACATTCACCTGTCCATGATACACGAATTGCAATAGGAGATTCAGTATTTCGCTGTCAGTCTGAACGCTAATTTCCTGTCTGTCGTTAATTAAGCTTTGGAATTGAGGGCAGAAAATGCTGAGAATTGTCTGGTGTACTTTTAACGGAGCTTGTTGGTGGTCGGCGTCGTTTACGCAGCAACGTACCAGCAAATCTGCATTCAGTTTCGTTTCGAAGAGACGCCCAATTCCAGCTGATAACAAATTCAGGTAATTAGGGCATTGAAGATGGATCAGTTCCGATTCACCCATCGTTTAGTTTTTATCAGCCGACATAACATTATTTTAGTAAAAAAATTAGATAATGAAATTGTAACGCAAACAAAGCATAGAACGTTCTTTTGACAAAAATAGTAAACATGACACAGCGACACTAGCGGTCATTTATTAAATTTCATAGTTAGTAAATCAGCCGTAATAGTAGCGCTACTGTTTGTAATTCTTATGCTACATAAGCGGATTAGAATCGCTCTCTGTTATGTAGCGATGACGTAATAAATTCACTTGTTAAATTTTTGCTGAGGAAAAGTTTGTCCGTTGCAATTTGAGTTTAACTGTTGCAAGAAAATGAGCAAGTTTGAGAACGCCAGGATTATTTTAGCAAAATATACGAGTAATTAGTTAATCATTTAGTTAAATTTACATTTAAAAAATTTAATTAATTTTGTTTAAATAGGACCAGACGAGCATCCAACAGTTGATCATTTTCGCTATGAGAAATGTCCGTATCCTCAACTGGATGACGGGCATGTTTTAATCAAGTCGCTTTACTTATCCGTTGACCCTACGATTGTAATTTTGTTTGCTATTATTATTATTTGGTTGGTATAATTGGTTTTTTTTATTATTATTTCATGGTTTATTGCAGCGTTTTTGCATGAATGGACCTCCTTTTCCGTGTCCTGACTATGAAGAGCGATGGACAGAAGGCGAAGTGGTCTATGGGATAGCTGGGGTCGGACAGGTGGTTCAAAGCAAGACGGATAAGTTTCAGACTGGAGACTATGTTATTCAGCTTATGAAATGGCCTTGGCAGTTGTACTTTCAGTGCGACGACAAAGCCCTGCAAAAAGTAATTTTGTTTATTCATGGGTCAAGGCCATGAACTTGTATAACCCTGCTTCACTCAAATCCATAAAAAAGCACAAAATTTTACGTAAAATCGTCAAATGCAGCTTATATTTGATAATTAGAAATTTTATTTTCGAAATTTTAAGTAAAAATCTGTTAAATTTCACATGTAGTTGTAACTACTAGCACCCTGTATATTCGCTATTGAGAATGCATGTGTTACAGGGTGTCACCGTTGTGGTTCTTGAATTTTTTTAATTATATTTTTAAATTGTTGGTGAATTATAAATTTATGAGATTTTTATATGAAATTGTCATATATAGCTTATAATTGATAATTGGGCATTTTAATTACTAAATTTTAAGTAAAAGTTTGCTAAATTTCACATATTGTTGTAACTACTGGCACCCTGCAAATTTCCTATTGACAATGCATGCATTACAGGGTGTCACTGTTGTTCTTCTTTTACTTCTTTGTATTCTTTAAATATATTTTTAAATCATTGCTTAAGTTAGTTGATTAACCTCAATTTTGAGATCTTTTTATTACATTGAAGCATTTTAACTGTCGGTTTTAATTTAATTTTTTTTTTTGTCATTTTAGTTGGATTTGAAGGCTGTAAATGGAAAGGAAAACTTGAGTGTTTTCTTGAGTTGTCATACGGTACCTGGTCTGACTTCATTGCTCGGCTTATGGACCAAAGGTCACTTGAATGAAGGTGAGAAGACATGGGTGATCAGTGGAGCTGCTGGGTCGTGTGGTGTTCTTGCTGGTCAACTGGCAAAATTGGAAAACAAGTCCAAGGACGTTCGTGTGATTGGCATTTGTGGTAGTGAAGACAAGTGCAAATACATCAAGGAGATTGGTTTCGATGGAGCCATCAACTACAAGACGGATAACGTCGGGCAGAAATTGGATGAACTCTGTCCAAATGGAATCGACAGATATTTTGATAATGTCGGCGGAAAAATCACAGATGAAGTGATAACTAGGGTAAATAACCGCATTTAATACACTTTATATTGTCACAAAGACTCTTAAAGTTGGCCAGTTTCAATTTAAAAGCCAAAATTCTTTTGAAGTTTACATACTATCACCCTGTATATTTCCCATTGACAATACATGAATTACAGGGCGTCACTGTTGATGAACATTGAACAGTTAAAAAAACCGATGAATTTGTCAGAATTTTAGGTTTTTAAGGTATAAATTTGAAGATTTAGATAATAAATTAGTTTCTTTATTCATTTAAACTTTGAAAGTTAAAAAGTTTTGGCTTTTTATGACACAAAATGTGGTTTTTGTTGCTATAATTTGTCGTTTATCGCTTTATAATGTTGTAAAATGTTTCTAGATGACTCCAAATGGACATGTAGTTCTGTGTGGTCAGATATCTGGTTACAGCAATGGAGACATGACATATCCATTCCCTTGTCCTGACAGTGTTGCTAAAATAATGGAAGAAAGAAACATAACCAGAGAACGATTTTTGGTGATCAGTTATCCAGAACTGTTTGAGAAAGCCACTAAACAGCTGGTCGAGTATTACTTGAGTGGAAAATTAAAGGTAAAAAAAAAAAACAATTCCTTATACACAAATATTGTAAATTTTATTTTCTATAAAAAAAAATATTTAAAAATTAAAAAAGATCCGCGAATGCTTTGAAGAAGGTCTGGAAAACGCACCTTTGGCTTTTGTGAAGATGATGAATGGAGACAACATTGGAAAACAACTGGTCAGAGTAAGCAAACCTTGAGAACTTAATGTGACATTTACTTACTAATAAAAGTTTTTGTGACTTGATTATTTTGGTGCCACGAAAGTTTCCATTTTTTAACCGTCAAAACGACAACAAAATGCACCGATTTTGTTTGTTTTTTTTTTTAAAAAAAAAATTATTAGTTAGATGGGATATGCACTTCTAATTGCTTCCAGCATAACTTCAAACGGTTCCTTTTTCTCTGCCTGACATTTGAGTCGAAAAATTGGTTCCAGTAAGTGATCCACCGATGACGTTTGATTAGCACGTTTGACGTTCGATTTGATCGGCCGCCACCTAACGTCACTCCCTCGGCGACCTTCATCGCGTTCTAACGCTTTGTAATGTTTCCAATCGTTAATCATAATAATCGATCCATTCGCAACATTGCTTTTAATTACAGGCAATAACCGTTTGTTTGTTACTTCTTCGTCTCTACACTGTTCAATGCGATATTGGTTGGTGGTTTTTTCCACAAACAGCACAATCCAGTTGCCTTCAATGAGGTTGCCATTTAGCCTTCGTTGACCAATGCGACACTCTTGAATTTCGACGATTTTACCGGCGCCACCGATGCCGTCGTTTTCGCATTTGGCGGCCGATGTGAACACGTACTCGGCGGCTACTTCACGGCAATGTGCGTACCACAGTCGAACCGTTTCGCTGCCCATCTTTTTCGGGTAACTGCACTCTTTTTTGGTCATTGCTGATGACAAATTGTTTGCCCAGCATAATGTCACTAACACTACTTTATCAGCTGATAGCTTTGAGTTGGAGAAAAACGAGTTTTTAGCTCGACCCCACTTTTCTTCTTTGCCCGATGAGTGGGTTTTTCGACAGCGGAAAATGCCGAAGGATTTGCCGCGAGCCTCGACGATCATGCGATGCCCTTCCGAGCACTCCATTTCTAAAGGTAAAAGTTTCTGATCGACGCACCAGCGTACAAATTCGGTTTTATCATAAGTTACTTCACGTATTAAACGCTGAATATTCCACATTTTGGTCGACATTTTCCATCAAAACGTTTAAAATTGAACAGGAATCCATTGAGCATTAATTAAGGTATGCAGTGTCATGCAGTTACGTATTACACTTAATTTACCTTCCATGTCTTAGTTCATGATTGCAATATTTTTACATGACGTTGCATAACATTCTAAACAATGTGTTGACCCGTGTGTAAAAGGTTGATAATCTACTGAAACATTGGTTGGATTTCTTTGTGAAATGGCAATAACGGATGTTGCTTTTATCTGGGTTTAACAAATGGCAATTTGCGTTTGATAAAAATGGCGTTTGTTTACCAAGGTGAAATCGAACGTTTTCACAGCTGTTTTCGGTGATAAACCAGCGTTAAATTTTAATTAAAACATCTGAATTTTTAAACAAAATTGCTAAAAGTTAAATTATGCTTGATGTTACATTGTAATTTGGGATCAAATCCGTGTTTGACGGCTCGTTTTGTGTAAAATCAAGTACAGTAATGAACTCTTGTGTGTTCTAAAAATTATTGTTAAAATATTTTCATTTTAGTAAAGCAAAATGGACGAAGAAAAAGGTGATTTAAAAGATCGAAGTGAACGAAGAAAACGTAAGAGTATACCAAAGAAGTTACGGAAAAATCTGAACGATAAAGGTAACGATAATAATGATAAAAATGCTGTTGAAAACGACGTCAAATCAGCCTCTGAGAGTAAAGACAGCGAAGACACAGCTGAAGATGTTTCTGTCGATAAAAGTAGTAGTAGTAAAAAGAAGGCTATTTTAAAGCTGAAAAGAGAACCTAAAGCCAAAAAAGACAGCACAGCTGCTGAAACGAAAAATCGGACGGCGTATAAACGTAGTTGGCGATTGAATCAGCCCATACAGAAATGTACCGAGTGCTCCTACGAGACGAGGGATAAAGAAAGCTACCGTAGTCACATGAAGAAACACGACCCAGCTGCTGAAAAGTTTGTTTGTCGTTACTGTGAGAAAACTTTTCGGTCTAAACGCGGTTTCCTTCGCCATCAAAACATTCATCTTCAGCCAGATCGCATTCACAAGTGTCCGCTTTGCCCTTACTTGACGCCGCTAAGATCAACGATGGTGCAGCATATGGGTGCCGTTCACAGGGCTGATTTGGAAGGTAAACCACTGACTGGAAAGTTCAAATGTGAAGACTGTGATTTCAGCTGTTTGTTTGAGTGTCAGTTGAAGATTCATCGAATAAGAAAACATAATAAGGAAAGGCCATTTAAATGCAACGAATGCGAGTACAGTGCGGTTCTGAAAGCGGATTTGGACAAACACATCAGCATCAAGCACAGATTTGAGCGTCCTTGTAAGTTTACAAGTTTAAATAGATACTGGAATGATAGGTTTAGCTTCATGAGACGAAATTAAAGGAATCACGGGCACCAAATTTAGCAAAGATAAATGAATAAATACGTTGCTCAGATGCTCTTAAGAGTTAAATTGAGTTATTTACAATAGTTTTTTGTATCTTAATAACCAGATTTATTCATTTGAATTAACATTTAGTGTCAAAAATGTCCAAATTTAGTCATTTAAATCGACATTTAGATTTCAAAAAACTAAATTTCAACCATAACTGACCTAATTCACCTCCTAATTTTAACCAAACAACACTAATTGATTAATTTTCTTGATTGTTTGTAGACATGTGCGAGGTGTGTGGTTTCCGGAGTCAGTCACAGGGCGGGTACAACCGCCACAAACGGTCTCACACCGGGGAGAAGCCCTACAGCTGTTCAATATGCGGTAAACAATATGCTGACAGCCGTAAGTTCAAAATCCACGTTCTTCGTCATGAAAAAGACGAGAAGCCGTTTGCGTGTCATCTGTGCGGCCACGCTTGTCGTCGGAAAGACAATCTAAAAATGCATTTAAAAAGGATCCATAAGACAGAGTTGGTGGGTCAGACTTTGATGGAGATCCCAGAAGACGCTGGCAGTCTAGTACTGAGTGATATAGGCAATGACACTTTGTCCCTTCAACGCCATCAACTGGAAAATGCCATTCAGATTGTCAGTGTTGTGACGGTGGCGAACGAAGAGCAACTTCAAGAGACAACTATTGAAGAAACAGCTGAAGAAATTGTTTATTATTAATTTTTTTTTTAAAAGTATTTTTTTTTCTGTCGTCTTGTCAAATCGAGTAACCAGGGTCAACATTTATCTATTAAATTGTAGTAAAGAAATTAAGCTGATGTTTTTCGAACGACACAACTTGCACTCTGTATTTTATCCATTCAATTTGCATGGAGTACAGGGTGTCACGGATGAAGACTTTTAGGAGGCCAATGCTTTTAAGTAAGAAGTCAAAATGTCTTATTAATTTCTTCATTACTAGGTAAGGAGTTTTTCTTTCCTTAATGACGTCAAGGATTTCAACATTTTAGGTGAAAGTTGGCAATTTTATAATCGCTCAGTAAGCCTTCCATGCTAAAATAGTAAAATTTTTCTACAGACTTCATTGCTAAATTTCTCCCTTAACCGTCAATGTTACATTTGTTTCACTCCTGTCTTTTATGATAATAATCACAACAACACAAATGAAAACCAGTTCAAAGTTAAATGATAATTTTTGTTTATATTTAAGACAAAGTTACATAATAACATTTAATACAGTACAGCATTATATTCCATCAAGCCATAAGGCAAACACATTTTCTTAACTAGATGTTTCTGTTTTGTTTTTGAATATTTAAGAATGGGTGATGCTTTCAATGATGATATCATTTCCAGGTGATGTGATGATAGTCGGATGATCATATTTTCCCATACTTGCTTCCCACAACACATTAGAGATGAGATGTTCAACTGTGTTTCTGGCATGGTCTGTCTTTAGTCTCTTCAATTTGCCAGCCACCAACTCACCAAAAATGTCTGAATTGTCTCTTCGACCACTGTTGTGTCGCACTTCTCTGCCTTTCCCAATATCCCTTATCTATTTTGGTTTCAAATTTTGATCATTAATTACTACTGTAAACATAACAGCAAATTAGTTAAACTTACGTCTTCATAGTCGTCATCCATGCTTATTGAATTCATTAATCTTTTGCTTTTAATAGCTGCCTGTCTTTTGGGTAAAATCTTCTCACGTAAAATAGTCACTGGTTCAACTGCGACGATTGTAGATGCACTTCCATCATGTTGTACCACTTCTTCAGCGCTCACGCTGTCCACTGCATATTCAATTTCATTTTGTTGTTCAGTCTCTTCGTCTTCCATGCTTTTCTGTAAATACACAAGTAAGATTTAGTTGGCATAAAAACTTTCAGTTTTCTTAAGACATTTTAAATGGGGAATTTGAATGTACTTACGAGTATATTTGCTTTTAGATTTAAATTATTTGCGAAAATAACCATTATTAGTGCGTAAATGCAGCGAATTGTGTGCAACACAACACAAACACGTGTTTAAGAACTGAATTTAAATTTTCAAAATGAAGCGATGCATCGATACGAGTCATGTAACTGAAATAATAGCCATATCGATACATCGCGATATAATAACGCGCCTAATGCATGTTGCATGCATAAAGCGATAAATCGAAATAGAACGTGTTTTAAAAACTTACTTTTCGTTTACTTTTAAGAAACAACATATGTTTATAATAATTCCAAGGCGAAACAGCATCGGCTGTACCGGATTTTCTCTTCTGCCTCAACTTCTTTTCTTCCCGACTAAATTGCCCTTGTAAATTCTTCATCTTCCTCCTGGATTCGATGGAGTTGCAGCCGACCGCCTGTGACAAATCTTCCCACGCGCCATTCTTGGTTAAAGTGTCTTTAAACATCGAATGCTGCGGATTCCATAGGCACTGACTCTGCTTGTATAAATCGATGAACTCCACCGTCTTTTCATGACTCCAGAACTTTGAATCCCTAAAGTGAAAAATTTACAGTATGAACAACAACAGTCAGTCACCATCAACAACAAGCAGTGCACGTAGTAACAAAAGTAGAACAACACGACATTCGACATGTCAAAAGAAACATTCGAACGACTCATACCCCTCCATTGCGTCGGCGTATTCGGAAATATCCAACAAATTCCTTTGGAATGGAATTACTGTCCGCTTTTAATAAAGGTAGTTATAAACTAAAAATTACTCAAAATGCACATCAATTTGTCGACCGTAGGACTAGTTATGGAAGATTTAAGGTCATTGGTAAAGCGTTCGACAATACGACGCCCTCTGTCGGGCAACACCAGCTACAACCCGAAAATTCAGTCGTGATTTTTGAATTTTAGTCAATTGACACTTAATTTGGTTATTAATTAACTAGGGTTGACAAAGCTAACAAGAAAGTGGTTATACAATTTGGCTAATTTGAGTGAAAATTGGTGATTTGCTTGGTTGTTTATGTAAAAGCGACCTCTAACGAACGACATGATGACGGTTAAATTGTTACGGTTAAATACTGAGCATGCTCAGTTTGCAAAATGTACCCAACCCATTTGAGTCAAGTAATGAGACTAAATCTCATTAGTTCCAATGGCGATTTATCCTGTTTTTTTTTTAATTAATTTTATTTATATAAGTCACGATAACAAAAATATAATTAGACTAAAATTCATTTATTACTGTTATAGTTCTCTCATCAATTGAACTTTTGCGTGCAGATGGCCAACATCATTGCAATTGACACCCTGTATTTTATCCGTTGAGAAAACATGGAGTACAGGGTGTCACCGATGCAATTTTAATTATTTTCGTTTATAACCAAAACAAAACGATAATTTCATTATGACTGTTTTTCCAGTTCATCCTGATCATCTGCTTGAGTTAATGTGTGATCATCATCACACTGGACCAGGTAAATGCTGGGAGGAGGGTCATATTTTCCCATATCCGCTTCCCACAGGATGTTGAAAATGCGATGTTGCGCTGTGTTTCTGGCGTGATCTGACTTTAGTTTACTCAACTTTTCTCCCACCAGTTCACCAAATATTTTGGAGTCACTCTTTGGCTCGATGTCCAGTCTTTCTTGGCTGAAAGCTCGTACATTGCTTTTTATCTTTAAATAATAATTCAATTGATATAACAAGGTGATTATTAGTTAAAACGTTCAACTTACATAAGTTATGTTATCGTTATCACTTTCAACGCTTTTTAATTTTTTTCTTTTAGGTTCTGAATGTCTTTTGGGAACTGGAATCGACTCAGAAAATGTGGAACTTGTTCCACTGTTATCGGATGCTTCTTCAGTGGTACCGGTAATATTCTCTATTGCAATTTCAATGTCATTGGTCAAGTTCCGGTCATCTACAATTTCTTCAGTTTTCAGCTAAAATTATAAAAAAAACATCATTTAAAAACAAAGCAATAATTGAGGTAAAAATTGACAATGATTTATTTAAATTTTGAATCTTTTAATTACACTTACGAATTGTTTATTTTTATTTCAATTTTTTTTTATCATTTTTTTATTTAAATACTATTTATTTTTCAAATTTATTTTTTCATTTGAATTTAATTTTTTAATTTTAATTCCATTCTTTAATTTGAATTTTACTCTTTCATTTAAACTTTATTCTTTAATTCGAATTTTAATTTTTAATTTAAATTTTATTCTTTAATTTTCAATTTGTTCTTTGAATTTGAAATTTTTAGTTTTAAAAGTTTAAATTTTTACAGCGATGCATCGATAGCTAAATAATCGCTGTTTATGTAACGATTACATCGAGATATCGCACTACCGGTTATTCCGATTAATCGTGGCCGCGTTTATTCCTAACCAAAAAAAAAGGTTTAACTGGTTCAAGAATAACAGGTTATTAAAAAAAAGTAAAGTGGGATATTTCTTATTTTAAAAGACAAAACACCAGTGTAAAACCTTTAAAACAAATGAAAACTAATTCAATTTTACCCTTTCAGCTGCAATAACAATTCCAGGATGTTTATGTCTGAGATGTTGTCGTAAATTGGTTGTTCCTCCTCCACTTTTGATCTGTTTATGACAAATTTTACACTGCACATCGAGTTTACTTAATCGTTCAAAAAATCGCCACACACTAGACGACAAAGGCGCCATGAAAACAACAAATTAAATCAATTGAAAGTCATTAATCGCCGTTTTATAAGGTAATTTCGTGATTGTTGATATCAAAACGTTCGAAAGTTTTTTTTTCTTTAGGTTAATGGCGTCGACAACAACACAGCTGCTGACAGTGTTGCCAATTTAAAGTTGTTTTTAATCTAAAATATCGAGATAATACTTTTGTTAATACTCTTATTATATTTGTAGTAATAATTACTATTTAAAAAAAACTAAAGAATTAACAAGGATTTAAACGTTTATTTTAAAACTGTTAATGATTTACCAGTTTAATTGTTCGGTTATTGGCAACATTGTTCTTGTGTACAATTCGCAACCGTTTTGGTTACGCATATTTTCTCAGTTAAAATATATTTTTGAAAATTAAGTCATCGATTACCACTTTTATTAACTATTGGTATTCTAATTTTGTTTAATTACGTATTTTATCGATAGTTAATTCCTATTACGGTAATTTGTGGGAAAAGTTTGAGAACTGACGGGACGACTGGTGGGAATTGTATGGGAATTCGAACGTGTAATGATTCCAATTTCCCATTTAAATTGTAATGTAAGCTTATTGTTATTTAGTTAAAAAAAGTGGTGTTGTTTTTTGTCCCGTGTCGTTTTTAGAGAAGGGGAGGGGGAGAAAATCTGTGGCGGTTTGTAAGTATCAAACTATGGGTGAAAGTGGATCCGCTGTGAACTTGTGGTATCCAGAATACGTGAAAGTGCTGTCTGAGGGCATTTGGAATCTGTTCCAGCGTCATTACAAAACTGACTTGCTGATTACCAACGGTGGTCGCCATTTTCAGGTCCATCACTTAGTTCTTGCCATCTTCTGCCCTCAGTTTGAGAACTATTACAACTCCACTTATCAGCTCAACTCTGTGGACTTGGACGAGGAAGATCTGCATGTTCTGCTGGAGTTCATTTACAAAGGTAACGTCACCGTTTCCTACGAAAAGTTGGAGAAGATTCGCATTGGTGCGCAGGATCTAGGATTGCAAGCTCTGGTCGACGTCATCGACTGTTTTAAAGATCACGAAAAGTCCAAAGACACTGCCAACTCGTCTGCCTCTGAAGGTTCAAAGAAACGAAAAGGAATCAAACCGGTGAAACTTTCCACTGGCAAGCGAGGTAGGAAAAGCAGAAAAGTTACATCAACAACAGCTGACAACGGTGGTGCCAAGCTGGAGCAACAACAGCAGCAGCAGCAAGAACCAGAAAAGGAAGTGATGGATGAGACCGGCGAAGATGCGGCTGAAGATGAAGAAGAAATTGACGATCTGAATGATGCGGATTATGCTGGAGATACTAATACGGAACAGGACACGGCAGACAATGAGGAGACCGAGCAGACAGAACCTCAAAATTCAGAGAATGGTTCCTTAAACTTTTTATTATCTTATGTTTACAGCAAGAGAAACGTTTTGACTAAATCTGATAAAATTTTTAGTACAATGAAAATCCGTTTAACCCGAAACGGTGGTAACATGTGACTGCAATATTGTTTTGTGTTAAGCGAGTTTGCGTTAAACTGATTTTACTGTACTAAATCTAATCTGCTGTAACTTTGAATCTTATTGATTGAATTTAGACAGCAAAATATTAAATTTTTAAAGATTTCAAATTTAATTCCAATTGTTCGAATTTAACTTCTACAACACCAATTTGAAGGTTTGAAATTTTTAAAATTTGGCTTAAGAACAAGTTTTTATTATCTAATGAACGTTCTGGTTTAATTAATGATTGATTTCTTAAAAAACAAGAAGCAGTTGCTGTAATCATTTACATTAAATTTCTACGTTTAGATTTGCAAGTTTTATAAGTTTATGGTTTTTTTTTTTAGGTCGAAAACTGCGTTCTGGTTGGAAAAGAGGTTCCACTAAGTCTTCCTTATCTTCTAAAAGCGAGAAGAGTAGCAACGGAGGACGCCGAGGAGGCTCTAAACCTAAGGAATTCCTCCAATGTCCTCATTGCAACTACGGAACCTACCAGCGCGGAACCTTCAACTATCATCTTGAAACCCACGAAGCACATCGTGAGTTTGTCTGCGAGGTTTGCACTAAAGTTTTTCGGAATCGTCGAAAGTATCTCGGCCACGTGAAAGCTCACAAAAATCCAGATTTAGTGATCCAATGCACGCACTGCGAATACCGCACGCCCACCAGGTCAGTTTTAAACCAACACATGGCAGCCAGACACCACGTTGATCCGCAGGGCAACAAACTGGAAATGAATCTCAAGTGTCCCCAGTGCGATTTTCTCTGCGTGTCGCAGTTCCAGCTGAAGAACCATCTGTACAAACACTCGAGTAAGCCGTTCAAGTGCGGAGAGTGCGACTTTTCAGCGGTAAGACAATCGATGATTGAGAGGCATCACAAGATTAAGCACAGAGATCTCAGGCCGTATCTGTGTGACAATTGTGGTTATCGTGGTAAGACTTTGGGAGCCTTCAAGTACCATCTGCTCAGGCACACTGGGGAAAAGAAATTCATATGTGACATTTGTGGCCAGGCTTTCGCGCTCAATTGGTACCTGAAACAGCACCAGAAGGTTCATAGCAGCGATGACAAGCCTTTCCCCTGTCATTTGTGCTCTTTTGCCACCAGAAAAAGATACAATCTGCAAGTTCATTTGGGACATGTGCATAAGATGGATCCAGCGGCGGTGAAAGCCCGTTTAAGTTACGCAAGAAACGCTTCTGGAAACTCCAATCAGCTTTACTCTGGAGATCTCCATGAGAATAGCGGTGGCATTGTGACCATTTCTGAGGTGAACGAGGTGCAAAGTATTAATGTAAATGTGGTTACTTCGGCCAATGAACTGCCCATGCTACACGATCTCAATCAGGCAACTTTAATAGAAACCATCCCGCGATTAGAAGATTGCACAGCCCAAACTTTGGTTCATTTTACGGGACATGTACAGGAGCATACTATCACTCATATGCCTCAATTTATCGGATAATCATTCCAACTTCCTTAATTTTTTTTGTTTGGCTTTTCTTTTATAAATTTGTATTGATCAGCTGCTCGTATAATTCAACAGTAAGTGGTTGTCAATATGGGTAATCATGTCAGTAATTATCAACGCAGTTCTACATGAAATGTCTTTATGAACTGCATATAATTCTATAATTATAAGAAAGAAACAAAGATTTGAATTATTATTAAGACTTTTTTTATATTTGGACTTACAACAGTCAAATTGTTCAATCGGAATTGTCTAAATTGGTTTAGGAATTGTCTAAATCGGTTTAGGAGTTGTCTAAATTGGTTTGGGAGTTGTCTAAATTGGTTTAGTTGTCAAAATCGATTAGGAATTGTCGGAAATTGTTTAGAAATCGCCCAAATTGTTTACCAAACGTACTAAAATCTTCAAAAATGGCTCCATTTGTTGACAAAATGTATTAAAATTTTCAGAAATTGTCTAAATTATTTTATAAAATATTTTAAAATGAATCAGAAAGTAACTAATCTGGCTAAATCGTCTAAAAAGTAGCTTAAACTGGCTAGAAATGAACGAACTTGATCATTTTATTAAAAAAAAAGTTAAGAAGAAATTGTTTTCAGTTATTCAAACGATTTGGTCAACCGAATTTATTTAATGAGATTTGTGGGTTAAAAATGAATGTTGACGACCACTTTATACGAGTATTTCTAGGTGCTGAATTTATGGGTCATTAACCAATGCAAAGTGACGATAATAACTATAACCATAAATTTTTTTTAAATACTTTTTTTTTTTTTTTCTGCTGCAAATTTGATAATTTTTTTTTAGAAATTAACAAGTTTCATTGAAACTCTGCCCCTTGAAATTGACGTCGTTTAGTGAAGAATACAAAATTATAATTACAAAGAAGCTTTCAATCACTTTTACCTGCATTAACTAATAAAAAGTTTAAATTTAATTTTATAAATGGCCAATTTAGTTTACCGTCGTCCAAATGTTGTCTTTAATACTAAAGTTTTAGTTAGTTTTATTGCATTAGATCTACAAGTACAGTAATGCTTTTCAATACGAGGGAGGCGTTTCTATTGGAAGTTAATTTATGTTTCCATGTAGTTACATCATAGCCAATCGGAGTACAGATAGAACGGCGGCCATCGCGATTTAGGTGGGGCTTGTTTACGCTACTAAAGAATAATGAAAAGTGGGCGGTGTACGAAGCGAACAAAATTTTTGTAATTTGCAAATGGCGGAAAATTCGTATTCGGAGAAAGTGAAAGTATTTTTTGCAGGTACGGTAAATATAATTATGAAAACAATGCCTAATTATTAATTTAGATTTTCTGAACATAAGGAATATTGTCTATGATTGTTAAGAGATAGTTTTGCCAAAATGGAAGAGAAAATCGTGAAAATTGTGCCGAGAAAAAGACATTCGAACACCGAAGATAACAGTACTGTACATGTATTGGAATTGCAAAGTAAGAAATTAAGAAAACAGTAATTGACGTATAGATGCATTTTTAATCAATCTATAAATACAGTCATTATTCACAACGTTAAATGCAGAAAAACACTAGATGTTTAGCAGGTTAATTTTGCTTGTTAGCAAAAGTAGTTGTAACCCAAGCTACAATCCATTTTAGATTCGTCAACATAAATTTCAACGCTTTTGTCCATTGCTCTTCAGAATTTAGTTGGATCCTAGAAAAATAACACACAATAAATCGTGCTAATTGCTTTGAAAGCTACACTCAGTGTCTTTAAAACACAAGGAGTCATATTTAGCACATTAAAAATGAAACGACAATACAAGCCATATTTAGTCGTACAAAAGCAATATTCACGCACTTAAAAGCCAAAATTGGTTTCTCGAAAGGCAAATTTAGCCACTCAAAATCTTAAATTTAGTTTTTACTTGTCAAATATTGTTGTTCAAATGCCCAAATTTGCTTTTTTGTGAAACCAGATATGGCACTAGAAGCCACATTATGTCAAAAAGCCAAATCCAGACGTACTTTAAAGAATATGATCCAGTTCCAGCATCTTCTATTTTTCCATTACCCATTTTATATGGCAAATTGAAATCATCTTTATGAGTTTCAATAAATTCTTTAAACTAAATAACCAAAGTTAAAATTTTTATAAATCACAATTTTTTTCCCGTAATATTATGGACTTGCCTGCTGCATACAATCTAGAAAAGCAACCATGCCTTGATCAAACCTTTAAGAAAAAATAAAACATTTTTCTTAAGATTAAAGAAAAAAAGCTAAAATCGATGATTATTCACTGTACTTTGTGTCCCAGAAAAATCTAATTCCTCCAGAAGCATATCTGTCAAAATCATACAAATAATTTTAATTAATTTCTTAAAAAAGTCAATAATATGAATATAGGGTGATCAAAATATATGTGTTAATATATACAGTACATGTTGATAATAAAGAAACGAGAATAAATTGCATTGTTTACAATAGTTGTTTCTTTTGGTTATGTAAACACATATCTTATGATCACCTTTTATGTTAGAAAAAAAAAGTTATTACAGTGGCAGCTCTTTTGCTTCGTCATCTATGCACTCCAAGTATGAATAATTTCCATAGGGAACCAAACGATATCTACAAACAAATTTGAAATTTCATGAATATTTAGCCAAATTGTAGTGTTTCTAAATAAATGATCAAATTATAAACTTTTTAAAAGTGAGGTTAACTGCTTTAGCCAACGAATTAAGTAGCAGGACAGTTTGGCCCCAAGCTGCATTGATCTCGTGCCATTCAACAGGATGGTTGGGCAGGCGACCCAGTCGGAAGTTGTTGATGGTTCCAAATGGTCCATTATACCTACAATCAATAAATAAAATCGTATAAACAATTCACTTTAAAAACATGATAAATAGTTAACCATATATGAAAGGTGGCGTTAAAAACGTTAGTTTTTCTGATTTTATCTAACTGAAACTGCGCAAATCTCATCTGATTATCAACACTTCTTTTCTCATCTTCCAGAAGGAATAGCTGTCTACTCAAAGTGCAGTATTCTCGCCTATATTGAGCTTCTTTCTGTTTCAATCGCGTTTGCTCTTTCTTTTGAACCTCCATTTCCTTCACAGCCAATAACTTGTCCTCTTCAATTTTCATCAGTTCACGTTCTAGTTCTGCTTCTTCTAGTCTCAACTACAACAATTATTATTAAATACATTTCTCAATTATCATTTGACGAATGCAAGTTTTTCAAAACGACTAAATTTGATTCTTATTTACCTTTTGCAATTCCACATCAAGTTCTTCTGGATTATCATCAATAGGCGTTTGTTTGAGACGCTCCAAAAATTCACTAATAATTTAGAGAGGAAAAAAAAACCCTTCTACATTGTAAATCTTATTACATAAATTAGTTAACATTTCTGACTTGTAATCTTTAAGTTCTTCTTCAGTTAATTTTAGTTGGTCATCCATGTGGTCTAGTAAATTATCAGTGCATTCCTACATTCATTATAAACATGGATTATTATTAATTGATTAAAAAGAAAAAAATCAGCTGTTTTTACTTCACATAATGGATGATCAACGTCGGATTGGTCACTTAAGATATCAAATAGTCTGGTCATCACCTTGTCATCATTAGTTGAAAGCTAAATAAGATATACAGTATTTGGTTCTGAAGTATGAAAATTACCTTATAAGTATGGTTAAAATGGTCCATATTATCTTTAGTTGGTGTTTCCCCAATTAGCATGAACCCATTGTTGCCATTTTCAGTTGACCTAATTAGACACAATTACACTAAATTTGAATACTAAGTTTACAAAGCAACTTGCCTATCAGTTGATGAATACTTTCTAGTCACTTCCAAAACCTCTGCAGAGCTAGCCAAACCTGTCTAATTAAGATATTTAATTAATTTAAGAGTCTAATTTTGGTTTTTTTTGAATTTGTGTTTTTAGGTTTTATACCCTCGCTGTTTGTCCAATTGACATGTTATCAACATTAGATCCATGAGGAAACAATGGTCGACCTGAAATTTGAAATATATGATCAAGTAATTGATTGGTTTTGATAATTTTAATTAAGAAATTAATTGACCTGCTAGCTCAGCTAATGTTGGTTCATCGAGTCTGAATAAGGATTTATCCAGTCTTAGAGGATGACTACATCCTTGACAGACAAAATGAACGGGAATTAATCCTGGTTCATCCCTTACAAATCCACCTGATGTTCCTTTAGACATATTTCTTGGGTAATTTTGACTTTAATCCACTTTGATGTTTGTGTACTTGTGGTTTTGATAGCTATCATATGATTTTTGAGATGAAACTATGCAATTACAGCGGTAACAATATTGTAGTTTCAGATTTTAAACGTTGCATTAATGAAGTTAAAATATGTACGGGGATGCCTGCCCATTAAAAGATTATGAGGTTTTGTTTTCTATGAAAAGCCATATTGCAATATTACAATTGAAGGTTTTTAGTCTTTTCATACTGAAATTGCAATATCTTTTGGTTTGGTGCAGCATACTTTGTTCGAATGATTTTAAAATAAAACTTATGTAAGTTCGAATAATATTTAAGTTAAAAACATCGTTGAAACTCGATTTTAAGTGTTTTTAATAGTATATCTTAGTTTTAATTAAGTAAGTTCAATGTTTAATGACTTATTTTTGATATATATACGTTTACAAACTCAATTCAAATGTAATTGCATATGTTTTTTTTAAATGTACACGATTTTCCCCTCATGTTGAAACCATGTGACCTGTGAATGTCCTATAAACAAAATCAAAAAGTAGGTTGATTTTATTTTTATTTAAATTAGGAAGTTGATTATCGAATCAATTTACGATGTCGTTTGTCAACAAGAAACTAGTTAAGATACTACAAAGACGTGTGAAATGTCCTTGAAACCGAGACACCAGGACGACGTTTACTTATAGGAAAAGCGCGACTTTGTATTTTGACCAACAATTGTATTGAATTAAAATATTATTTAATGTTGCAAAGTTTATCAACGATTTATTTTTCAAGTTTAACACCGAAAAGAAGCTGAACAAGAAACGAGAGCGGATAAGAAGCACAATTTTCAAGTGTGGTTAACATAACTGAAGAAAAGAATGGATGATAAGTTCAATGAAATTTTGACTAAATTTATTAAACAGCTGTATGACATCGAAAGCGTTAAATTTGGAACTTTTACGCTTAAATATGGGCTAAGAACTCCAATTTACGTGGATCTGAGAACCACAGTGTCCTATCCTGAAATGCTTGTAAGTCAATTGTATACTTTTACAGTTTTACATACAGTAAGCTTATACAAAACTCACTTTGTTAGTGCAATAGTTTACTGTAGCAACTTGTTAAGAGTCAAGTGGTTTTTTTTTTTTTTTTCAATATTGAAATGATGAGTGAGTAATTAATGTTTTATTTGGGTTTTGTATGTTTATGCAAGTAATGTAAACGTTTTAAGAGTTTTATTGACTGATGATAAATGACTTTTATTAAGTGGTTTTTTACTAAAAGTTTTTTATTAGGTCACTAGAGTTTGTCATAGGAGTTGAAACCAGTATAACAGTTATAATTAGGTCATTTTAAGAAGTTATCTTATGAGATGTTAAGCCACTTCAAACTATTGAACGATTTTAAGTGATTATAAGTCTATTTCAAAGAAATTCTAGGTTGTTTTTTTTTATAAGCTTTGATTAGTTTTTAGTATTATTTTTAGCCCTTTAATTTAATATAAGATTTATCATTAAGAAATTGTAACCGAGATAAATATCTATATTTAGCATTAATTATAACTGCATTTTAAAGTGCAAGAAATCCAATCGGTATTGATTACGAAATTTAATGTAAGATAATTGTGTCTTAATTTCATCTCAATCAATATCCATGAATGAAAAATTAAGAGTAAATCTTTTTTGTTGATACTTATGTTCAGTGGAATCTGTTTAACACAAAATGGTCTGGGCCAAAAATTTTCTTCGTTTTAAAAGAATTTGATCTAAAGTGAAACATACAAAAACAAATATATTTTTACTAAAATATGACATTTATTAGATTACATCTTATTAGATAGACTATTTACATTTCAAAATATTATGCATTTTGTGCATGAAACTTTAATTTTTTTTTTAAATTAAAAACAAATAAAAAATGTATTTACTTTGTATTTGTTTTTATAAAATTATAAAAATGTTGATTTTCTCTACATTCTCAAGACAGTGTATGCAATTTTTTCATTTGGAGAAACGAAATTTTTTTGAGTTAAGCGGATTTTGTTTCGTATTAACAGGAAACAATTGTATGTAAATGTCTATTCTTTAGTTCGGAGTTTTGTGATGTTTCGTGTTAAACGAGTTTGTGTTAAACGCATTCCAATAATAATGGTAAATTATTATTTATTTTTGCAATTAGGATTCATTGGGTGATTTGCTATGGAGAACTATGGAAAAAAATGACGTCAAATGCAATCTCCTGTGCGGAGTCCCCTATGCTGCACTTCCAATTGCCACTGTAAATTCATTTTCTTCAATTTTTTGCAACTTTAAAGTCAAATTATCAAAATTAAACTTGAAATATTTTGTAGTGTGTGTCTGTTCGCAGGCAAATTCCAATGGTTTTTAGAAGAAAAGAAGTCAAAGGTATAAAAAACACGTAAAGGTCGTTTAATTCATATGATGAAAATGTTTTAATCGTTTTCTGATTTAGGTTATGGCACTAGGAAATTGCTGGAAGGTCATTATCATAAGGCTGAGAGTTGTGTTATTATTGAAGATGTGGTCGTTAGTGGACAAAGCATTTTGGAGACTGCTGAGGTTGAAACTTTGGATCAACACTTCACTTTCATTTAATTAGAAAAGTCTTTGGTTTTGTATTGTGTTTTAGGCTCTTAGAAGTAGTGGAATTCGTGTGACCGATGCTGTGGCGTTTTTGGACAGAGAACAAGGAGCCAAAGCTATTTTAGAGAGAGAAGGAGTTAAACTGCACTGGTAACGAATGACTTTATGTGAGAATAAATGCAAGAAATACTTTTTCATTTGTTTTTTTTTTTTTTAATAAAATGTTGCTATTATTGTATTTTTACGCATGATTATCAGTGATCTCAATGCTAATAAGTTTGTATTTTCAGTGCAGTGAATTTGACCGAGTTGCTGGCCATTTTGTACAGGGAGAAAATCATCAGTTCTTCTATAGTAGACGAAGTGAAAGAGTACATTCAGCAAAACCAGTGCCTTAACATTGTCAGCAATAAAGTTCTCATTTCAAAGCCTAAAGTAAACTCTACATACAAAATATTTTTTTTTATCTTTGTTTAAAAACATTTCTAATTTATGTACTTTAACAGATGCGTTCATACGGTGACAGAGCTGAAATTTGTCGTCAGCCAATGGCAAAGGAGCTTCTGCATATAATGGACACCAAACAGACCAATTTAGCTTTTGCAGCTGATTTGCACTCTTGCTCTGTGTTGCTGAAGGTTTTTAAGTTTATATTTAAATGTAAAACTCATTTTATTGATGCCATTTTCTTGTTACTTTTAAAAAGACTTTGGATCAAGTTGGGCCTTATATTTGCATGGTAAAGCTGCACATTGAGCTTTTAAGTGATTACACACCAGAGTTCATTCCTCAACTACAAGCGTTGGCTGAGAAACATCGGTTTTTAATCTACGAAGATCAGTAAGAAAAATAAAAAGTTAAAAACCTAAATTAGCATTAAATATCTTGGGTCAACTTTGTAGTAAATTTTCGGATATTGGCTCCATTGTTCAAAGTCAGTATGAGCAGGGATTTTATGGGATTGTGAATTGGGCTCATATAACCAATGCTCATCCGTTACCTGGACCAGCAGTTCTTCATGGCCTTAAAAAGGTATTTTCGTAATGGCTCCTCTGAATTATGAGGTTTTCATAAAATGGTTGTTGTCGAGCAGAGTGGACTTCCAAAGAAGAGAGCCTGTGTGTTAATTGCTGAAATGAGCTCCTCTGGAAGTTTATGGACTCAAGATTATGTTGACTGTAAGATAACAAGATTTGATGTAGGGTGATCATTAATTTAATTAAATTGCAGTTGCTCTTCGTATGGGCGAATTGAACGACGATTTTGTCATTGGGTTTGTCTGCCAGTCTCAAATATCCTCAAATCCTCGTCTTATCAACATTATTCCAGGTACTTTTATGCTTTTAATTCTGTAAACAGCTGAGTATTAATCTGCAGGACAATGTCACTATTGTATTTGGTCTTGCAAAAAAAATGGAGCATTTCAGACACTTTTATTTGGTTTCTAGAGACTTAAATAGAGCATTTCAGACACATGTATTTGTTCTTAAGACGTGAAATCAGCTGTTTTTTTTAGTCAGTATTATCTTTATTAATTGAATTTTATGGTGTTAATATGAAGGAGTTAAGTTACAAGGTGGAAAAGATGATCTGGGTCAACATTATCTGAGTCCACGAGAAGCTATTGAGAAAAAGGGCGGCGATATAATCGTGGTCGGTCGGGGAATCTCTGAGGCTGCCGATCCAGCCGCTGCTGCTAGAGAATACCGAGACGCTGGATACGCTGCTTATTTGTCTTTGTTTTGAAGATTTTTAAACTAATAAGGTAATACGATTACTCAGTTTCTTAAGTTTTATACTAAGTTTACTAACAAAATCATGTCTTAATTATGAAAATTTAACGAGCGTTCTTAAATCAAGTTTATACTTTTTTTTTTTTTTTTGAAAACGTTCGAAATTTGAATCGTCGAATGTTCTCTCGGTTGTTAAGTTTATGAATGGAAATATACACAGAGGGTTTTGTTTTCACTTTGATTTATTTATTTTTTTGGTTTTTTTTTTAATTTATTTTATTTCATTTTTTAACGACGACAAAACTTTATTTTGGCCGCAATTTGAACATTTGACATACGCCCAATTGAAGAACACATTGAAAGCTACAGAAAAAGACTATTTTCTCGTTTATATTCAGCATTTCTGATTTTTCATATTCGAATATAAATGTCTGTCTACACTGCAATCGAAATCTTATGACTTGAGACGACCAAAGTAACATGTCGGAGGACATTGTCATTTGTGGCTAAAAAGTTGTAAATGTCTAGATTTCATAAGTTAAGTCGTATGGCTTGTAGGTGACCATTGTTTTTGAACCTTTTTTAGTTTTTTTTTAGAATGGTAACATGTAAAATTGTGACCAACTAGAATATATGACCATTAAATAACTTGTCATACGACTTAGTCAAAAATCACATTGACTTTGAACGTGGTCAAATAGCGACAAAGTAAATTGTTATTTAAATCATGTTGCTAAATAACAAATTTAAAAAATTTATCGACAATGTCGTTCACTAACAAAAGAGTCGAGCGACTTTGTCGTAAATTAAAAACTATCCTTAAAATATTGTCAAAATCAGTCAGATAAAATTATAAACTAAATATAAAGGAACTGACTTCTTGAAGGTAGTTTTATTTTATTATGAATCAAAATATTAGATAATGTCAAAAGACGATGATGTGTCATGCGACTTTGTTAAAACATAACAAAAAAAAGTCATAACACGATAATTATAAAAAAGTAGATATTAAGCTGTATGGTAAAGTATGATAAAATCGGAAGACAACATTAGTCATGCAACATTGTCACCAGTTGTAAAATCATGTCGTATGACAACCTGAATTTGAAAACCTTAAAATACCTGCAAATGGTGTTATGTCATAGCAGTGTAGACAGACAAGGTTCGAATTCGAACTACATTAAAATATTTTTTTGAATTATGAATGATTAAGGAATTTGAGAGAGGGACGTGATAGTGGGTTGGTTGAGAATCAAGGAGTAAAAAGTTCTAGAACAGGAAATAACATACAGTAATTGAATTGGATGGAGATAAAAATATTTTCTCTTCAATAAAAGTCACTCTTGATTGAATAGTATGATATTATTGATTAAAAATATAAAATCCTTTTGTAAGTTTATGTAGCACCATGTTTTAGTATAGTACGGTGGCTTTTTACTCCTTGATATTACACTTTGTTTTTCCTGATTATTTTATAAGGACTTTTTTTTTTTTTTTTTTTTTGGTTTTCAGCAGTCGCAAATATACAAGTTTTATAAAGCACAAATTAGCTGCCAAGTAAAATTGCAACACTGTAATTATTACGGAAGCTCATACAAAGTGGGGAGGGTGGGTTAGAACTTTGAAAAAACAGATCAGATGCGATGACTCAGAATAGATATAGATTCATAAAAATTGTGAGATTGGAAATTGAATGATCAAAATGTAACCGGAAATTACATGATTTGTAATAAGGAAGCCCAAACAAGTTCTTGAAAAATTTAAAAGATTTTTTTTTTGTTTGGAAGGTTTTTAAAAGCACTTCTGAGCCATCATCTCACTTTTTAAAAAAGCAAAAAAGAAATTAGAATGACCAGACGAATACAGCTTAAGTACAAAAAAAATTCAAATTATAGGAACAAAATATTTTTGAACTGAGATTCTACTCTGTCACTGTGATCAACTAATTAAAAGAACAAAAAAAAACTTTTTTTTTTTAAAAAAAGTTCTAAAGTTGGTTTGATTGGTTAATTTCTAATGTCATGTGATTGGTTTTTTTTTGCATTAAATTTAAATCTACGCAGAATTCTTTCACACGCATGTGCACACACATGAAACATCAATTTATATAGTTTTGCATATTAATTTAACATTTTTGTTTCCCACAACAACATCAACAAACTTAACAGAAAAAAAAAAACCATTGGCAGTTTTGTAATGTGTGGGAGGAGCTTATTAAAATATACGATGAGCCAAAAGACACAAAATGGCTGCTCTTTCATATCTGAGAAAAAAGCTAAGGCCCTTTTTCTTCTTTTTTCCAATGTTTTTGGTTTTGTTTTGATGTCTTAAATTACATAATTATGCTCATTGTCCTGTTTTTGTTTTTGGTTTTTAGTCTTCTTTGGTGTGCTTACTATTACTATTATTACTACTTTTACTAGTTACGTTACTGTTACTGATGACAGGTTCCTTACTAGTGGATCCATTCACTTTCAGTTTTTGTGCCTGTTGATATCGGCGACGATGAGACTGAAAGATTTTGGCATATTCCGGTTTCCTCTGGGCACACTCTTTGAATTCATCTGCGAAAAAATATTTATCAGTTATTCAAGAGTTTAGTTAAATTAGAAAAGATAAAATCGATAAAAGGTTAATAGGAACCAAACTAAGTAGCCAAAATGACTGTAATTTGGTCAAAAAACCAAATTAACGTCTAGAATGATCATTGTAGTCATCAGAAGTAACATTTAGGTTCTTTAAGGAAAGTTTAAGGTCTAAAACCATACATTTAGCAACTACGAACGAAATTGATACAAAATTTGGCCACTAGGAAACATTATGGGTCCCAAATAGTACATTTATCCAATATGAACCAAATTTAGTATCTAAAATGATGCAAGTTAGACTCTAGGAACCAAACTGTACGTCTTAAATTATAATTTCAAACAAAAAAAAAAAAAGTCAAATTTAGCATCTTAAGTCATGATTTAAATTATTGGGAACTAAATTAGGCATTCAAGATGCGGAATTAAACAGTTGAAACTCACCATAGGTGATGTATCCCTTCCCACTTTTATCAACTTGAACAAATAGTCGTTCCGTTTCTTCCAAAGTCATGTTGAGATTTTTATTTAAAATTAAATACAAATCTTTCTTAGTTATACAGCCTTTGCCATCACGATCAAATAACTAAACAACAAAAAAATATAAAAAGTGAGATCATATTGAACAAATTGGGGTATGTTTTTGAAGGACATTGAAAGTAATTGTTTACCTGAAAGGCTAATTGGACGGCATCCTCTGTGTTCAGAGGTTTGGATATGACAGAAACACCAATTAAATATTGACGAAAATCGATTTTTCCACAGCCATTCTGTAAGCAAACAAAAATAATAATGGTTGGTTTTTTTATTATTTTGTATATGGGGGGTTTGAAATAATCATGTTTACCATGTCATAAAGGCTGAAAAGCTCTTTGAGAGCAGGCTCTGTCACTGGGAGATTCAAATAGGCAGAAAAGTCCTCTAGAGTTAGAAGACCATCCTTTGCTCGGGCAATTTCAGAGTAACGGGTTAGTTCCGCTTCTACGTCTTGTTGGTCCACACTGTGTCAACAAAATACAGTAATTAAAAATTAATATAATTACCATCATCAGTGTCTTAATGATCAAGTTTAGTATTTTAAAAACCAGTTTTTGTAACCAGAGTTTCTGATGCATTTTCAGCATCAAAAACGACACAATTCGATGATTAAATGAGACTAATTTAGGTTACCCTAATTTTTCTCTGAGATTTTTGACTTCTACTAATCCTCTTTCGTAAGGTAAATTACTCTGCGCTGCTTTACTCATTAACCGGCAGTCGTCGTAAGAATAGTCAGACACTCCACAACCCAAAACCCTATAAAAAACCAAACCATTCTTGAATTAGACGCCTATAATTTCAATCCAAATAAGTATATTGTTATCTTACTGAGACATCTGATGCCTCACATTATCAGCAAATAACTGCACATTATTTATCTCTTCTTCGTTTGGTACATAAACAGGCATGTACTATCGAAATTCAAAATTAAATATTCAATAATTAAGCGTCAGAAATGATCTAAAAATAAGTTTACTTCTATTTCACAGTAATTATGGAACTGGCATAGAGACAACCACAGCAGTTTCAATCTAAAAAACACAAACATTTAAAATATTAGATACATTCTTGATGTTGTACGAGAAATTTAGGCTCATTTTTATTGAAGTTATTCATTTGCAGTTCAAAATTTGGTTCCTAAGAAAGTTCAAGGCTTTAGAAACAAAAATTTACATCTTTATGACCCATTTTTAGTATTTAATGGTCTCGCTTACACGTTAAACTTCTCAAAATGAACCTAAGTTTGAGTGAAAATGATGTCTCTTACGCTCCTGGTCCTTCCCACGTCCACGCAATTGTGTCCTAAAATGGCAAATTCAGTTACTTAAGTGTCTTAAAATATACTTTTACTGTAGTTATCAGTCCTACTTACCAGTTTATTAGGATATTTGATGCAGACAGGCTGCACAGGAACTCCAGGAAGGAAAGCACCTGGTTTAAAAGTGATGAGAGATGATCTGTTGGTGCAGGTTCCTTCAGGGAAGATGAGCACCTGAGACCAATGGCCTTCTGACTTGGCTCGACGTTTGATCTCGACAATTGTACTCTGTCTGGAATCTTTATCCTCACGACAAACATAAACTGGCTGAGTATACTCGATCAATTCTTTAAACATAATAACCAAATTAGTTCAAAATAAAAAGATAAAAAAATAAAACAACAAAGTTTTTAAGAAAATTGGTGCAGAATTAGCCATGTTAAAGTGTGTTATTTCATATACAAAATGAGAATTAATTAGTGAATAAGTAATGTAGAAAAGACTGAAATTAGCTTATAAGTGGCTGAGTTTCTCTTTTTTTTTTTTAGACATCAAAATCCGACTTTCTAAAACGCTAAATTTGACTTTATCTTTTAATGACTTTAGTTTTTAAGAAGACAAAGTTTGCAATGCATAAACCTTTGTTTATTTTTTACTCTGGTGACTTAAATTTGGTATTCCAGACACTTGTTTTTGATCCTAGAGACTAAATCTAGCATCTTAGACTCTTGTATTTGGTCTTACAGACTAAATTTAGCTTTTCAGACACATAAATTTGTTCTTAAGAGATTAAATTCAGCAATTGAAGGCCTTGTAATTGGCTATTGAGACCAAATTTAGCATTAATAGCACACATCTGGACTAACAAATAACCTAAATGATCGTTTTTCTGAAAACTAAATTTAGTTTTTAGGTCACTAAATGTGGTTCTAAGCGACTATATGGTTCGTTTAAGTCTTTCTTTTCAATACTTGTTTTTAACTCATTTTCAAAACACACTTTTAACATGTTCTGCCATTCAATTATGATAAAAAAAAACATGAAAATCAATATCATAATCAATGTGGAGCATTTACTTCCAAAAAAGGGTGAATTTTCAGCTCCAACTTTAATAACGAGTGAAGGAGCTCCCATCATTATGACTGGAAGAGTATCAAACAGACTGGAGTGTGGTGCCAAAACCAGCACCGGTGCTTCCTCCACTGGAACTCTTTTGCCCTTTGTGGTAACCCAGTGGAAACCAGCCACGAAAAACATGGCTCTTAAAAGCATACAAATCACCACTTTCAAGTCCCTAAATTTTTAATAAGAGGTTTTTGTTATATTATATTGAGGAGTAGATAAGGGGGAGGGAAGGAGTCATTTAAATACTTTCTCCATCCGGTCATTGGTTTATGTTTTAGCTCCTCTGTTTTGCCATAAAGTCCAACATGGCCCAAAAGCCAAGCCAAAGTCAGTAATGTCAATGCAAGAAATACCCTCACTGGAAATATTGTAACTGTTAGCACTGCAACCTATTAAGTAATTATTAGTTTAATTAATAGTTAGAGGTTTAATAAGAAAGGAAAAAGTGTCAAGTGACCGAAAGAGAGAGAAGTTATCATGAAAATAATAATGACATTTTAATGAAATCAAAATCATCACTGTGAAATCGTATGACTTTGATAGGCGTGTCCTTGAATTGATTACTATTAGTTCGTTGATATACACATGAGAAAGTTAATGACACACTTTATTACGTCATCATTTAAAATATTTATTTGAAAGTGAACGGGTTTATTAATTAAGAAGTTACTTATACAAACAATTAGTTTAATTATTAATTAAAATATTTACTTAAAGCGCAAATCTGGTTATAGAGTTTGCATAGTAAATTTAAATTTTTATAGAACGTTCTTTTATTTTTTTTTCTTTCCAGCGCGTGTGTTAAGAGGCTGAAACGGCATTGGTTTTTTGTTTACAGAAAAAGTAATGTTGGTTATAAGAATATGGAATACTTAACCAATTTCAGCGTGCATAATTTATCAATTTTAAATTTTAAAATTTTCGAATGTTCTTTAATTTTTCTATTATTCTTATTAGGCTTAATTTCTCTCTCTTTCTCTCCGTCAATCTACTTTTTCCCTGTAAAATATGTTAGAAAATTCACCTTAATTTTATTGTAAGTATCCAATTCCAGGTTGTTTACAAATGGATTTTTAGTGGAATGTTGATGATTCGTTGTTAAATGATTTTGCTGCTTATTGTGGTTATTGTTACGGTGCTGTTGTTTCTGCGGCGATCTGCGCACTTTGCACGGCAGCATGTTCTGGTCAGTATCGCTATTAGCCATTGATAAGTCTTTACCGATCGAACGACGACATACACATACACAAAACCCGTTGTTTATGCTGCAATTCAGCTAATTCTTAACAGGCAACACACTGTGTCTTGTATATTATAAATAAAAACAAATGGTTTATTAATCCAAAAGAAGATGATGTAACGATCCCTGTAACAGTATGCGACGCCAATCGAAATATTTGATGAATGATGATGCAGGGGTGGCGAAAAATGCAACAATTTTACCGGCTCAAACACTTTCACTTTCTTTCAGTCTCATTTACACACAAAAAAACATTAATTTCAATGACGAAAAATGTCAAAAATCAGCACCAGTTAACGTTGAATACACTGTCCCCATAAAACAATGTACATTCGCCATGTTCGGTCTCCCATAGAGTCCCATTACAATAGCTCCCACGTATACTACAACAGTGTATTTTGGCTCCCACAACTATTCCCATGTCCTATAAATTCATAAACGTTAAACTCTATGAATGGAACGTGGGAGAAACGAATGGGATATTTAATAATGGGATTGTATGCCATTTTCGAATTTGACTTTCAATGTAAGAGACGTGAAATTGGATTTTTTCTCCCTGATTATCATTTTATTGGACAAGTAATTTTTTTTTTTATTTTTTTAAATTATAATGTGTGAAATGTATTTGTTTAGTTTTGCTTTATCTTAAACAAAAGCAATTATTAAGTGTATTAGCTTCAGTGGAGCATATACCCAATGGGCACGAGGCCCTTGCCAAGAAAAGCCCTAATGATAAATGTGCGGTTTTTTTAAAGCGCTAGTGAGGAGTTTAATATATTAATTACTTTCAGAAAGCTTGAATTACTAGATAAAAATTACAGTACTAGCCATTGTTGTAGTAAAAATAGTTTTATTGTTTGGTAATGTAGAAACAGCGTGCTAATATTTGTGCAGGGTGATCATAAGATATATGTCTATGTGTGGCACGTAATGCATGCTTGCAATAAAGAAGCGAGATAAATATTTATGGGAAGCAATGCAATTTATTCCCGTTTCTTATTTGTACTAATAGAGAAACGAGACTAAATTGCATGGCTTACAATGGATATTTGTCTCAATTCTTTATTATTCTAACTTTTAATAATAAAGAAACGAGACAGATATCCACTGTGAAGAATGCAATTTATTCCCGTTTTTTATTAGTCGTTTGAGCCAAACAATAAACGAGACTAATATCGATTTTAAACAATGCAATTTATTCCGGTTTTTTTATTATAATTATTTCTACGTGAACACATAATCTTCTGATCAGCCTGTTTCATTGAAACTTTAAAATCCGATTGTAAGTAAATTGAGGCCTTTAGTAATTTGTAATTAGTATTTTGTGAGTCTAATTTGGCAATTAGAAAGTAAATAACTTGATATTTATTTTCCAATAAATAAGCAATGTGATTTATTCCCGTTTCTTTATTGCCAATTCAATCATTAAAATGGACTCTGATATAAGAGACACAGTGACATCACCAGATGCCATTTTGGGTTTTCTTAAGCTGCTGTATGACGTCATAATGCAGTTGGTGTTGGAGTTTGGTTAACAGCGTTTGTAATTGAATGGCGTGATCAACACTTGAGAGAGTAGTTTGATAACGCAGCAATAGAGGACGCTGTAGAATGGTAAAGTCCATTATGATTAAAAAAAAAGGGGAGATAGAGAGCCAAAAGTTATTGCGAGCATTTGGACTTTAATTTAAATTGAGAACTGACTTGAAGATGGCAATTGTGATGTTCGAAAGGGTCAACCGTATGGATTTGAACGTTAAAATTAATTAATTAGTCAAATTGCATATTAATCAGCTGATTATTCTAAGAAATATTAACTTGGTTGAGTTGTTTGAAATTTAAAACAAATACACGTAACTTCAGTTTTTAATTTCAGTTTTTTTTTTTTAATTTTTTAAAAAAAAAGGATTTATGGAAATATTGGCCAAGGTTAATATTGCCACCTATAATTTACTACATATTAATTTTTTCGTTATTAGTCATTTAAATTCAAGTTTAAATAGTGTATCGAATGATAATCATTTGATCAGTGAAGTTTCAAAGTTCAGTGCTAAAGGATTTCAATATCTTGTTATTAAGTTTGTTCAAATAGCGTTCAAAACTCATTTCTACTTCTTGAAATTGCTTCTTAAGCTAAACGGCAACTTATAGGTAACTTAATTGGCTTATTAAAGGTGTTAACTAAATTAGTAAGTAGCTTATATTTACCATTTTAAGTACTAAATCATGTATCTAATGAGTTAGTTTGAGTTTTAAAGTTAGCAAACTTGGTATTTGGTGGCTACATTAGGATTTTAAAGACACAGTTAAGCGTTTTCAAAACACAAAACATTGAATGTAATGGTTAAATTAGAGCTTTGAAGTGCAAAATGTAGTATTTTAAGTCAAAAAACTTGATAATTTATAACTTACTGTAGATATTTAAGACAGAAAATGTCACAATTTATGGCTAAATTAGGGTTTTTGAGAAATGAAACTAATTATTTGTTAGTTGGATATCAGTTTTAATTAACAAAACTTGTTGTAGGACACAAACCTTGACCTTTAATGACTAAATTAGGACTTCAAATTGCTCCATTTTAGCCTTAAAACACAATAAATTAGCATTGAAAAACCAGAGACATCCAGTTGCTATGATGTCATTTTGATACGTTTGACCTTTGACATTTTGTAATCTAAACCTTTTTATTTTAATTGCTTAGTCATCACTTGAGCTGAAAGGAAATGAAAATGGTGAAAGAAACCTGGAGAAAGACCAACATTGCTCCAGCTGGATTTACAATTTTTCCTGCAGATGGACGTTGGGGATGGCTGGTTCTCATTGGGGTTTACATATGTGGTGCTGTTGTTTGTTTCCCTCTTGTCACATTTGCCATCACAATTAATGAAGTTAAGGCTGAATTTGGCATTGACACAGCGATGGTCTCATGGCCCTTTGCAGCTCTGGTGGCTGTGGCTGGAATTTCAGGTAAATTTACTGCTATTCAATGACAATATTCAATTGAACTTATGTTTTATTTATGACTTATGTTTTAGCTCCATTTGTTCCAGTGGCAGCTGGAATATTTTCCAGCAGGAAGTGCGTTATGCTGGGTGGATTCCTATTTTCAATGACTCTCGTTTTGTCATCTTTTGCCACCAACATTGTCCAAATGATAGTCATTTATGGGATTGTTGGTGGCGTGGGTGATGCCCTTTTGTACGTCCCATTAGCCAGTGTTCTTTCTGGATATTTTAAGGAGAATTATGGAGTTGTAAGTGGAATATTCATGTCAGCATTTTCCATGGTCAAATTGTCTTTGGCTCCATTGGCTGACTATTTAACCGTTGAGTACGGATGGAGAGGTTGCATGTTGATTGTTGGAGGAATTGGACTCAATTCTTGTGTAGGAGCAGCGCTGTTTCAACCACCCAAATGGCACTGGAGACTAAAACCAATCAAAGGCTTGGAAGAGAACCTTAAAAAGGACGGGATAGAAGACAAAAATCAGCTTGGAAAAGATAATTTGTGTTTAGAATTGGAGGATGAATTAAATATTGATCATTTGTCCAAAGTGGCCCAGTTAGAGCTTCTGAATGACAGTGGGGAACAAAATTATGAGCGTTTGCAATGGCCAGGACAGAAAAATGATATTCAGTTGAAGGAAAGTTGGGAAGAAATAAAATTGGATGATGACAATGCCCATGAAATTCCTGAAAAAGACCAACAAATGGTTACTGACAATGGAAAAGGTCAAGAAATTGAAGTTAAAAGCCAAATAAATTCTCAAGACGAAGGCAATTTCCAAGTTGCCAGAAACAACCAAAACATTATTGAAGACAAAGTTGATTACAAACAACTGACAGAAAATGACAAGAACTTGTTGATGGACAAAGATGAACAGCAGATAGAAGATGGCAATAACAAAGAAACAAATAGTAATAGTAAAGATCTCAATTTTTTGTCTTGTACTGATGCAATTGATGTTGAAAAGTCAAGTGACGTTCCAGTAGAAACTTTCAGATCCAGGTTAAAAAAAGCTATGGATCCAAAACTCTTTAAGATGCTCAGCTTTTACATGTTTTCGTTGACTTATGGTGTCGAAATTACAGTGGCCATGTGCACTACCAGTTACTTATTCTCATTAGGAATTGAAGCTGGACTGGAACCAAGACATGCAGCTTGGTTCTCCTCAGTGCATGGCTTTGGAGAAGTTATGGGAAGGATGAGTGGAGCTACTATCATAAAACTCTTCCACTTTCCATCTATTCCTACGTTTTCAGTGGCAGTGGCAGCTGCAGCTATGAGTTATTTTGGTAAGTTTTTTTAAAAAAAAAATCCACAAAAGAACCACAATTGCATTTTCATCTTATTTTAAATTTTAGCATTGACTTTCGTGGAGTCATTCGTTGCATTGTACCTGATAGGTTGCCTTAATGGATTTCTGTTTGGAATGACAGTATCAATCTGTTTCAGCTTAATTATTGATACTGTGGGCTCCCAGAATATATTGCCAACTATGGGATATGCTGTTTTAATTCAAGGACTATTCCAACTGTCCATGGGGCCATTTAGTGGTTAGCTAAATATACGATTAATGTGGATTTGATTGAAGTTTTTAATCGGTGTTTTTTTTGTGTGATAGGATGGCTTCGGGACACGACTGGAAGCTACAGGAACTGCTACCTGTTGTATGGCTGTTTATTAGTTGGTGTTAGTGTGTCTTGGCTACTTTTCTACTTCTATAGACGTCATCAGAGTAGCAAGAAGGTGAAGATAAGCGGTTGAAAATCAAGTAATTAAGGAGTATGACTTAATTTATTTGGTCGTGCGACATTGTCATTGGGCTTGAGACGAAATATTTCTCGCAAATAACGTTGTCGTAAGTGGGTTTTTTAATGTTGGTGACAATGTTAGCGAAATGTAGAGTATTAACTGATTGGTTGTAATTTTTGGCTGTGTGACTTTTGACATTTTTAGACGATAACTTGTCATTCTACAAGCTGACATTCCACTGCCTTTTGGAGTTTTTTTTTAATTATTTATTTGAAACCAGCGTGACGACATCAATCGTATTATCACTTTTATTTTTTTTTTTATATTTTTAACAAATCAAATCATCCATCACCGAACTGTTAGAATTGAAAATTATTAAATTTTCTTCAAATAAAACTCAATCGGATTACATGTGAAAGGTAACTCATACTCTTACATAAAGCGCAAATCTGGTTGTAGAGTTTGCATAGTAAATTTAAATTTTATAGAACGTTCTTTTATTTTTTTCTTTCCAGCGGGTATGTTAAGAGGCTGAAACAGCATTAGTTTTTTTGTTTACAGAAAAAGTAATGTTGGTGACAAGAATATGGAATACTTGACCAATTTCAGCTGCATATTTTATCAATTTGAAATTTTAAAATTTTCGAATGTTCTTTATTATTTCTGTTATTCTTATTAAGCTTAATTTCTCTCTCTCCGTCAATCTACTTTTTCCCTGTAAAATATGTAAGGAAATTCATCATAATTTTATTGTAAGTATTCCAATTCCAGGTTGTTTACAAATGATATTTTTAGTGGAATAATGGTTTTGCTGCTTATTGTGGTTATTGTTACGGTGCAGTTGTTTCTGCGGCGATCTGCGCACTTTGCACGGCAGCATGTCCTGGTCAGCATCGCTATTAGCCATTGATAAGCGTTTACCTATCGAACGACGACACATGCAGTATGCGACGCCAATCGAAATATTTGATGAATGATGATGCAGGGGTGGCGAAAAATGCAACAATGTTACCGGTTCAAACACTTTCTTTCAGTCTCATTTACACACAAGAAAACATTAATTTCAATGATGAAAAATGTCAAAAATCAGCACCAGTTAACGTTGAATACACTGTCCCCATAAAACAATGTACATTCGCCATGTTCGGTCTCCCATAGAGTCCCATTACAATAGCTCCCATGTATACTATAACAGTGTATTTTGGCTCCCACAACGATTCCCATGTCCTATAAATCCATAAACGTTAAACTCTATGAATGGAACGTGGGAAAAACGAATGGGATATTTGATAATGGGATTGTGTGCCATTTTCGAATTGATTTTCAATGTAAGAGACGTGAAATTGCAAATTAACACCGGAGTTTTTCTCCATGATTATCATTTTATTGGACAAGTAAGTTTTTTTTTAAATTATAATGTGTGAAATTTATTTGTTTAGTTTTGCTTTATCTTAAATAAAAGCAATTAGTAAGTGTATTAGCTTAAGTGCAGTATATACCCAATGGGCACGAGGCCCTTGCCAAGAAAAGCCCTAATGATAAATGAAATCATGAATAAACATTTAGCTTTTTACGTTAGAAAGTTAGTAATACAGTATTTAAGTATTTTGTGAGTCTAATTTAGCAACTAGGAAGTACATAACTGGGTATTTTTCCCAATAAATAAGCGAGACAAATATTGATTGTAAGCAATGTGATTTATTCCCGTTTCTTTATTGCCAATTCAATCATTTAAAATAGACTCTGATATAAGTGACATCACCAGATGACATTTTGAGTCTTCTTAAGCTGCTGTATGACGTCATAATGCAGTTGGTGTTGGAGTTTAGTTAACAGCGTTTGTAATTGAATGGCGTGATGAACACTTAAGAGAGTAGTTTAATGACGCAGCAATAGAGGGCGCTGTAGAATGGAAAAGTCCATTATAATGATGGGAAGGAAAAAAAAGCAGTGTGAGAAACGAGAGAGTAATTGAACTTTAATTTGAATTTGGAAAAGATTCTAAGATGGGAGCTGTGATGTTTGAAAGGGTCAACCAAAATTTATACATTTGAACTTTAAAATCAATTAGTTTATCAACTTCAATTTAATCAGTTGAAAATTGTAAGAAATATTAAGTTTGTTTATTTATGTGTATTTTTTTATTTGTTGTTTAACAAGTGGTTTTTAACCTCAGTTTTTTTACTTTTTTTTTTTTTTTTTTAAAAAAAAGCATCTTTAAATATTTGCCAAAGTAAGTAACATATCAACTGTTTCGTTTTTAGTTATTTAAAGTTAAACATTAAGTTTAAATAATGTATCAAATAACAATCAGTTGACGTCAAGTTTAGTGTATCAAATTACAAATAGTTGACGTCAAGTTTAAATTTCAGTGCTAAAAGATTTGATTGATTTTTTTTCAATGTCTTGTTATTAAGTTAGTTCAAATAGCACTTCGGTTAATGCCAAAGAAACTCATTTCTACTTCTTTAAATTGCTTTTTAAGCTAAATTTCAACTTATAGGTAATTAATTGGCTTATTAAAGATGTTAACTAAATTAGTAAGTAGCTTATATTTACCACTTTAAGTACTAAATCATGTATTTAATGACTTTGTTTAAAATTTATAGTCACAAAACTTGGTGTCTGATGACTTAATTAGGATTTTAAGACATGTAGCTTCATATTTAATGGCTAAATTAGGGTTTTAAACACACAAAATGAGGTATTTTATAGTTAAGATAGATTTTAAAGGTTAAATTAGAGTTTTGAAAAGCAAAATATTGTTGTTTTTTTTTTATAGATAAAAAAAGTTTTTAGGCAAAAGACATGGTATTTTATAGTTAACTTCGGCTTTTAATACACAAATTGGCGCATTTAATGGCTAAGTTAGGGTTTTAAGGAGAATAACATACTATTTTATGATTAAATTAAGATTTGTTTGGTTAAAACTGCATTTATGTAAGTCAAAATTTGATACTTTAAGACACAAAATAAACTTAAATACAAATTTTTAATAGCTAACTCAACTTAGTGGCAAATTTTGCTATAAAAGCACCTGTTTCTGTTTATAAAAGTGTCATACATTTTTTTATCAAAAACATTTGCATCATAAAAAAAACAAATCTAAAGGTTTAGAAAAACAGTTTAATCAAATTATCAAAAAACCGGAGACATCTAGTTGCCATGATGTCATTTTGCTACGTTTGACCTCTGACGTTTTGTAATCTAAACTTCTTTATTTTCATTTTAATTGCTTAGTCATTACTTGAGCTGAAAGCAAATGAAAATGGTAAAAGAAACCTGGCGAAAGACCAACATTGCTCCAGCTGGATTTACAATTTTTCCTGCAGATGGACGTTGGGGATGGCTGGTTCTCATTGGAGTTTACATATGTGGTGCTGTTGTTTGTTTCCCTCTTGTCACATTTGCCATTACAATTAATGAAGTTAAGGCTGAATTTGGCATCGACACAGCGATGGTCTCATGGCCCTTTGCAGCTCTGGTGGCGGTGGCTGGAATTTCAGGTAAATTTACTGCTATTTAACGTAAATATTCAATTGAACTTATGTTTTATTTCTGGTTTACGTTTAGCTCCATTTGTTCCTGTGGCTGCTGGAATATTTTCCAACAGGAAGTGCGTTATTCTGGGTGGATTCCTATTTTCAATGACTCTCGTTTTGTCATCTTTCGCCACCAACATTATCCAAATGATAGCTATTTATGGCATTGTTGGTGGAGTGGGTGATGCCCTCTTGTACGTCCCATTAGCCAGTGTTCTTTCTGGATACTTTAAGGAGAATTATGGAGTTGTAAGTGGAATATTCATGTCAGCGTTTTCCATGGCTAAATTGTCTTTGGCTCCATTGGCTGACTATTTAACTGTTGAGTATGGATGGAGAGGTTGCATGTTGATTGTAGGAGGACTTGGACTCAATTCTTGTGTTGGAGCAGCGCTGTTTCAACCACCCAAATGGCATTGGAGACTTAAACCAATCAAAGGTTTGGAAGAAAACCTTAAAAAGGATGTGATAAAAGACAAAAATCAGCTTGGAAAAGATAATTTAAGTTTAGAATTGGAGGATGATATGAACACTGATCGTTTGTCAAAAGCGGCCCAGTTAGAGCTTCTGAATGACAGTGGGGAACAAAATTATGAGCGTTTGCAATGGCCAGGACAGAAAAATGATATTCAGTTGAAGGAAAGTTGGGAAGAAATAAATTTGGATGATGACAATGCCTATGAAATTCTTGAAAAAGACGATGGCAAAGATCAAGAAGTTGAAGTTAAAAGCCAAATAACATTCCAGGACGAAGGCAATTGCCAAGAACTTGCCAGAAACAACCAAAACATTATTCAAAACAATGTTAACTGCAAACCCCTGATAGAAAATGACAAGAACTTGTTGATGGACAAAGGTGAACAGCAGATAGAAGATGCCAATAACAAAGAAACAAATGGTAATAGTAAAGATCTCCGTCTTCTGCCTCAGCCCACAATTTACTCAAATGGTCTTCCTTGTACTGATGCAATTGATGTTGAAAAATCAAATGACGTTCCAGTAGAAACTTTCAGTTCCAGGTTAAAAAAAACCATGGACCCAAAGCTTCTGAAGATGCTCAACTTTTACATGTTTTCACTGACTTATGGCGTCACTTTTACAGTGGCCATGTGCACTACCAGCTACTTGTTCTCATTAGGAATTGAAGCTGGCCTGGAACCAAGACATGCAGCTTGGTTCTCTTCAGTGCATGGCTTTGGAGAAGTTATTGGTAGACTGAGTGGAACTGCCATCGTCAAACTCTTCCACTTTCCATCTATTCCTACTTTTACAGTATCAGTGGCAGCTGCAGCTATGAGTTTTTTTGGTAAGTTTTTTAAAAACCTTAAAGAACCATTTTACATTTTCATCCTATTTTTTATTTTAAATTTTAGCATTGACTTTGGTGAAGTCATTCATTGCATTGTACCTGATGGGTTGCCTTAATGGGATTCTGTTTGGAATGACAATAGCTATTTGTTTTAGCTTAATTATTGACACTGTGGGGCCCCAGAATATATTGGCAACTATGGGATATGCTGTTTTAATTCAAGGACTAATCCAGCTGACCATGGGACCATTTAGTGGTTAACTAACTATAAGATTAATATAGATTTTATTGAGATTTTATTGAAGTTTTTAATCGGTGTTTTTGTTTTTTTTGTGATAGGATGGCTTCGTGACACGACTGGAAGCTACAGGAACTGCTATCTGTTGTATGGCTGTTTATTAGTTGGTGTTAGTGTGGTCTGGCTTCTTTTCTACTTCTTTAGACGTCATCAGAGCAGCAAAGAAGAGAAGAAAAGCGGTTGAAAATTGAGTTATTGAAAAGTATGACTTAATTTATTTGGTCGTGCGACATTGTCAAATGACTTGAGACGAAATATTTTTCGCAAATGACGTAGTCATAAAGGTGTTATTTTTTTTGTTTTTGTTTGAGACAATGTTAGCGAATCGTATAGTACAGTATTAGTTAAGTGAAACTTATTGGTTGTAATGTTTGGTCGTGTGACTTGTCATTCTACAAGTTAAACGTACGAGGTCGCAGCTGACATTCCATTGCTTTTTGAAGTTGATATTTTTTTATTATTTATTTGAAACCAAAGCGACGTCATCAATCGTATTCTTACTTTTATTTTTTTATATTTTTAATAAATCAAATCATTCATCAACAAACTGTTACAATTGAAACTTTATATTTTCTTCAACAGAACTTGAAAGGTAACAAATGCCCATGAAAAATTTAGGTTGATGAGATCTTTTTTTTTTCTTTTAAAGATTTTTTGCTATGAATTTTGCTGCTGCTTCAAAATGTTTCAAGAAGAACTCAATGTAATAGAACACTTGTGATTACCAATGAAACTGCTGTGTTGCAGAATTTAAATTTTTTTAAAAATGTTCTATGTACTTTGAAAACTATTCTAAATCATGATTACAAGTTTTGCTACAACCACTCTATGACGTCATTGCAAAATTTCAATTTTAATTCAATAAGAAGGAGGAGTTTATTTTAAAATATTTCAATAAAATAAATAAATTTAATTAAAATTTTTTTTATAGTAATTTGTTACAAAGTGCTCTACTTAAATTTATAATCTCTGCAGCCATGAAAATGAATTATATTTCAGTCCATATTTCCTGAGGCAAATTTCAGTGAGTTTATAATTGCCAAAATATATTATTTTTTAACTGAATTCAACTTAAATTTCCAGAACCAAACCCAAGCCAAGCTGACGAGGACTAAAAGGACTCCATACAACTGAAGGCAAGTGGTATAGCTTTTTGTGATGTCATGCAACCATCCTGTATTAACAAAAATTCAATCATTGTCTAAAATGGTCTTATTAGATGGCAACTTACCGCTAATAGGTCCTAAAGCCATGAGGAAAAACCCTTGAAACAAAACTGAGTAACCAAATACTGGAAGTACTTTGTCTTCACCAACTGTTTCTTTTATGATGCCAAAGCAAAGCCCTGAAGCACCACCATACACAAGACCCAGTACAACACTGCACACAAAAACCATCACATGTGACATCATCAGTGACAAAACTATTTCAAATACATTTTCTCATTATTATAATTATGTTGATGAAATAATTACAATGAAATTACTAATTAACATGATGCCAGAAGATCCAACTGAGATAAAAAACGAAGGAACTAAAGGCCATTTTAAGCAATTGACCAAAACAGCTCCTCCAACTCGACCAATTGTTTCTCCCAAGGCCAATGCAGATGACAACCATGCAGATGTACTTGGCTCCATGGCTAATTCAATGCCAAATGAGAAAAGATATCCAGTGATGCAGATGGCTACTGACACTACAATACAATACATGGCACTGTACATATGAAAACTCAGCATTTTCAATAGTTTTGGGTCTAAAGCAACTAAAAGTCTCTGCTTCAAGTTGGCTTTTGGATTTTCAGGTGATATTTCAACATCTTTTGACTGGCCATTGGATGTTACAGGTGAAGTAACTTGGTCTAAACTCAAATGTCCATTTTTTATAGACAGTTGATCATTTTCCATAGGCATTTGCTCATTATTTTCAATATATTGCTGGTTTTCTAATGTTTTATGTTGGGATTGGTCATTTTCACCAATAATAACGTAGTTAAATGTCTTCCAATATGGATTTTCTTGCTGTTGTTGACCATTTTCCAGATTCAGTTGGCTTTTCTCGTCATTATTTTGCCATTTAGTATCATTTTCTTTGCCCAATTGGTTTAAATCTTCATTAGTTTTATTTTCTTTAATCAATTTCAACTTCCAATGCCATTTAGGTGGTTGAAACAAAGCAGCAGCTGCACAAGCATTGAGTGAAATTCCTCCCACAATTAGCATACATCCTCTCCAGCCATATTCAGCCACTAGATAGTCAGCGAGTGGCATTAGGATTAACTTGGCTAAAGAAAATGCTGCAGCTAAACCACCACTAACGACAATGTAGTGTTCCCGGAAGTAGCCTGAAAGGACACTCATAAGTGGGACAAACAGCAGAGCATCACCTACACCACCAAGAACACCAAAGGCAATGACCAACTGGACAATATTAGATGTCAGTGATGACAAAATAAGGGACAGTGAGTAGCACAATCCTCCCATTATGGCGCATTTACGAGTTGACCAAACACCAGCAGTCATGGCTGCAAATGGACCTGCAACATAGTAAAAAAAAAGAAAGAAATATAATCAGGCAATGTGTGAAATTATGCTTAGGCAACTCAGTCATTTGGTCGTCAGTGGCTACTTTGTCAGGTATTTTTAATAATAATAAGTTGTTAAATAAATGGATAGCCTTAAAGAGAGACTAAATTGCATGAGTTTCAATGGCAATTTGTCTCGTTTCTTTTTTTTTTAGTTTTTTTTTTTAAATGAGAAGAAAAAGTTCATTAAAGAAACGAGACTAAATATAATCAGTTCCAATGGCAATTTGTCTCGTTTTTTTTGTTTTTTATTTTTAGCTTTTTTTTAAATGAGAAGAAAAAGTTCATTAAAGAAACGAGGCTAAATCTCATCAGTTTCAATGGCAATTTGTCTCGTTTTTTTTTTTTAGTTTTTTTAAATGAGAAAAAAAAAGTTCATTAATGAAACGAGACTAAATCCAACAGTTTCAATGGCAATTTGTCTCATTTCTTTTTTTTTTTAGTTTTTCTGAATGAGAAAAAAAGTTCCTTAAAGAAACGAGACAAATCGCCATTGGAACTAAAGAGATTTAGTCTCTTATTTTTTTTTAGTTTCTTTTATTGGTTTTAAATGAGAAAAAACAGTTAATAAAAGAAACTAGATTAAATCTCATCAGTTCCAATGGCAATTTTTCTCATTTTGCTTTTTGAGTGACTAAAACAAATTCCCAATAAAGAAACGAGACTAAATATAATCAGTTTCAATGACAATTTGTCTCGTTTCTTTTCTTTTTATTTTTTTACATGAGAAAAAATTTGCAAAATTTTGAAATAAAAGCAAAAAGTGTGACCACTAACCAAGAACTCCAGCCACAACACCCATAACTCCAAAAGCCCATGAAATGGAAGAAGTGCTGGCATTGAAAGTAACTTTGACATCATTCATAGTGACAGCAAATGCCACAATGGGAAAGTATATGACAGCAGCACATACATAACTTCCAATGAGAACCATCCATCCCCAATGGCCATCTGGAGGAACAATCTCATATCCCTCTGGAGCAATTCCTGTCTTTCTCCAATTAACTACCATTTTACACTGCCAAACTCTTATGAAGAGCCTGAAAATTAATATGTACGTTAAAAAAAATTAGTTAAGTCATTTTAGCACTCTTAACTGTCAAGGCTAAGAAAATTAAGATATTAATTACTAAAAAAATCGTTAATTTGAAGGTCATAAAGAAATCTTACTGTCAATGACGTCATGGTAATTTAAGTACTAAATGCTTACATAATCAGACCATATCATTAAGCACAATCAACATAATTTATATTATAGAGCAAAAAAGAAATGAGACTAAAACACATTATTTCTAATGGAGTTTTGTCTCATTTAATTCAATTTGATATTCATATGTTTGATGTTATTTGATTAGTAATTTTTAATTTTAATGAGATAATTTGATGTGTTACTAAACTGACATTTTAATTTAATGTTATTTAATAATTACATAAATTTTTTATAATTTATTTTTAATTTTATAAATTTTTTTAATATTTTAAAAATAATTTTATCTATTTTTTATTGTTTTAAAAATAATGTTATCATTTTTTTAATATTTTAAAAGTATTTTTATTATTTTTTTAATTGTTTTAATAATTTTATCAATTTTTTTATTGGTTTTAATAATTTTATCAATATTTTTTAAAATACCCGGTAATTTTGTTATTTCCCTATACGTCATCAATACCAAAGCGATAGTAGCGCCACTCTAAATATCTCAGTGCACTGTGTTTTTTATTGTACCGTACCTTGATTTCGAACGTTTTTCTGTTCTCTTTAACTTTTCAGACTTTTAATTTAACATTTTCACTGTGTTTTCGCACTGAAAATGAGCGCCGATGACACGGAAAGTCTTCCAGATGAGGTATATTATAAGTAATTATTAATTTTTTAATTACATTATTAAACTAAAGTGGTTAATGAATGACAGACAGCGTCAGTTGGAACACAAGATTACGATTCGGCGTTCGAAACAGATTCGGATGTTGAACGCAAAAGGTATTCAATAATTAATTAAAATTTTTTGACTAATGATTAAGTCATTATTAGGCGAAAAAGAGTTGATTTAACCGTTAAAGAAAGACCTGTTGTTCAGCAAGAACCGAGCAAGTCAAGTAAAGCAATTTTCGTTGAAGAATACTCAAGGTTTATCATGGTTTCACTCAACTGGTTTGAGATTTCAGTAAGAAATTGCCATTTAAATGTTGATTTTGGTTAATTTAGAGAAGAAGGAAGAGCTCAGAGGTTCCATTATCAGGCTTTGGATGCTGTAATGTTGATAAATATTGAAATTTTTTGAAGTGTAGTTGAATTCTGAATGTTGGTGTTTTGGTTTTTCAGTATAGCCGACATAAGAAACTGATCAACGATTATCTGTTGTATTATCCAGCAGCTAGAGATTTGCTGTTTAAGAGAGATACGTAAGTACTGGTGCTCATTTGATGTCTTTTTAAATTTATGATTGATTGATTGATATGACGAAATGGTTTTGTATTGCGGTTGAGATTAAAGTGAGGACCATACACAAGATATTGAACACGAATATTCTTGTCTAAAATCATGTGACTTGTTGAAGAGTTTTAAATGGATTCCAGCGAGAGTTTTAGTTGGTTTGTGATGTATGTGTTTGTCGAGATCGTTTCTCGATCTTGTGTATTGTTTTATTACTTGTGTGAAACCGTAATAGTTTAAGGTTTTAGTATTTTTTGTGGATTTTTAGGAGTTCTTGTGTAAGCATTTGGAAATTTTAGTCTCAAGTTTTGTATGTGCTTATGTCAAGTTTTGGAAGTTTTAGAATCGACTTTTGAAAGCTCTTGAATAAAGAAGTTGTGAAGTGATGTGGGACTTATGAAGTCAGGTTTCAAGAGTTTTCAAGATAAGATTTGGAAATTTTTATGGCAAGATTTGAGATGTTTCGTGGCAAGTATTGGGATCTTTTAAAACAAGTTATGCGAGTTTATGAAGCTAGTTTTAAGATTTTTAATCGAACGTTTTGTGATTTTTTGAGGCAAGGTTTAGACGTTAACGAGACAAGTTATGATGGGTTATGAAGCAAGTTTTGGAAGTTTGCAAAGCATGTTCTGAGAGCTTATGAAGAAAGTTTTGTGAATTTTTTTAGAAAAGGTTTGTGAATTTTTTTAGATAAGGTTTGTGATTTTTTAAGACAAGTTGTAAGAGTTTACGAGACAAGTTTTGAGATTTCTCGACGCAAGTCTTGAGAGCTAGTATATAAAGTTTTCTTGTTAGGTTTGAGAGGTTTTTTTTAAACGTTGAGGAGCTCTAAGATGAACTTTGAGAACTTTTTTTCTAAGTGTTGGAGGCTTTTGTGATAAATTTTTGAGGCTTTTTATTATGACTTTTTAGGAGCCTTTGTGTAGGTTTCGAAAAACTATTCGTTGAACTTGTAAAAATTTGGGAGATTTTGTGTGAACGGTTTTTTTGGACGTTTTATAGAAGTTTTACAAGTCATTTGTGATTTGTATTGAACGACTGTGACTGAACTTTCTTTCTATTTTCACTTAACAGAAGCAAAGACAAAACTGATTTGGACGTGATCAGAGAGAACCACCAGTTTCTATGGTCAGATGGCGACGACACAGACACTTGGGGCAAAAGATTGGCTAAGAAGTATTACGAAAAGTTATTCAAAGAGTATTGCATCGCCGATTTGAGCAGATACAAAGAAAATAAAGTAAACTAATTGTGTCTCTTTCAAATATTCTTATCAAAATAACTTTGAGTTAACAGATAGCAATGAGGTGGAGAATTGAAAAGGAAGTAGTGGATGGCAAAGGGCAGTTTGAGTGCGGGAACAAGCATTGCAAAGAGAAGGAAGGACTTAGAAGTTGGGAAGTTAACTTTGCCTATCTCGAAAATGGGCAAAAGAAAAACGCTTTGGTTAAACTAAGTATGAAATTGCATTCGGTTATGAAATTGAGTTTTATTTTTGATCTTTTTCTGTTGCAGGATTATGCTCTGACTGCTCTTATAAGCTCAATTATAGGCACAAGTCAGTTGTTTTTGATTAAATTGGTTTATTTTGATTTGGTTTTCAATATTAATTTTTTTAATGTCCAATAGGAGGAAAGAAGTTAAGCAGAAAAAGAAAAGGAAGAAGAGTGATGATGAAGAAAGGACAGGAAAACATAAAATTATTAAATTAGGTTTTTCATTTTTGCTTTTTATTGCATTTTGTTGTAATTTATGTGAATTTAAAATTGTGGGTTAGTGACACCCTGTATTGTATGCATTTCCAATGGGAGTTATACAGGGTGCCAGTTGATAACATTAATTTTTTTTACACAGTGTATCTTAGTTTTATTTATACAATGTATTTTATTTTAGGATAATGTTTAATGTCAACTTATGTAATTGTGTTTTGATTGTATATTTTGATTTAAATTTAATTTTTAGAAAATCTTTCTAAAGACTCTACTCAGTCAACTAGCGCTGCAAGTAGCACTGAGCCTGAAGAAGTCAGTGCTGAGGTTGAGTCAGAACTGTGGAAGAAACCAGTTGAAGTGGAAGACAAATCAAGAGAAGATGAATTTGACGAATATTTTCAAGACTTATTCGTATAAGCCAAGTTAACAAAAAGCCTAAAAACACAGGTTAAAAGCTTCAAATTTCATCTTTTAGGCATTTTTCATTCAAACTGATACGTAAATATAAATTTACCAATCGGATTAAATGTTAAAATCAAAGTCGTATGTGTACATAACAATAATAATAATAAAGGTTATCTTTTTTATTAAAATTAGAAAAAAAGGTGTTTTTCAAAGTGAAATGTTTGAATTTGCAGATGCTTATCTGGATTAACCACGCCTATTGCATCATCAACAGCTTTGGAGACGAAAAAGATCAAACAAAAGTTAAAACTTGGCTTTTAAAATGTGTGTTTGGGTATTTTTACAAATTTTATTAAGGTATTTTTATAGGTTTCAAGTTTAAGGTTCAAATTTACAGGTGAGAAAGATGTAGCACTTCATTTTGGGAGGAAAAAAAATAAGGTAAATAGTGTTTTATGTGCAATATTTAAAATATTAAGTGATGTTAATTGAGGGAAATGGTATAAATAGTTGAAAAAGTAGCTACTATCAAGAAAATATTGGTTTTTCTTAATATTTTCTTAAATGGCATCAGTGACACCCTGTAACGCATATATTTTCAATAGGAAATTTACAGGGTGTTAGTTGACACTAATTTTAAACTTAAAAATTAAATTAAAAACTAAGAATTGCTAGTTGGTAATTAAAATAAAAATATTTTATTGTGTAATGGTTAATTTTTAATTAATTTTTATAATTTATTAATTATTGAGAAAAAAAAGGTTTTCTTGAGTGACACCCTGTATCCGATGTATTCTCAATGGCGAATGTACAGGGTGTTTAAGTTGATTTCACTTACTGATAGAAAATTGAAAGGCAATATATACCGGTATATTTTTTATAATTCCTAAACTTATTTTCCATTTTATACGAATCGGAAATAGCAGTTTATAATTTTTTTTTCCAGTCTATTATTTAAGTGGGTGGGGTCATAAAGCAGCAGCAGCAGCATTTCCTCCCCATCAAAATATCTCTCTCATTTTCTCCCCTCAGTGTGTGTGCTTTTTATATCGCCCTGAAAATCTATCAAAAAACGTTTTGTAGATATATCAACAGGAAATCCTCGTTTATCACATGTTTTCTCATCCAAATGAGTATCAAACAATATATTTTTCCATAATAATATTACTACATTGTCATATTATTGTCCATTTCCGTGTCACCAAAAAACAAAAAAAAAAAAAAAAAAATTTTACTTAAGAAAAAAAATTAATTTTTTTAACTAATAATAATTATAGTTACTCAAATCAACAAAATTATTAATAAACTAAAATTATCAATTGATACAACTTCAAGTTTTTGATAAAAATAGCGAAATTTGAAATTACAACTGGAACACCCTGTATACTACCTATTGAAAATGCACAGGATACAGGGTGTCAATCATGGTAAAAGATTTCTAATATTACATTTATTTATTTAGTTTTCTATTAATTATTAGTTATTAGCACATGTAATTAATTTGATTTAGCAATTATAGAAGTTGTTACTGGATTTTATATTATTTGATGTAAATTAATGAAAGTAAGTTTCAACTGGCACCCTGTAAATTGCTTATTGAAAATGCATGCGATACAGAGTGTCACTGATGCCAAATTTATTTTTGAGCATAAATCTTCTAAATGTTGCTATGTTTTAATTTGTTATTGCTGTTTTAAGTACGTTAAATGATTTTTTTTTTAAATTTGAATATTTATTAGGCTGGAATTGTTTTAAATGGCCGGATTTGGCATGTGTGTGTCCAAGCGTGACCAACAGAAAACGTGTAAAAAGAGAGGAAATCGTATGTTATTAAATTCAATATTTAAAAATTATTATAACAAAACATCGTTTTCCTGTATCAACTTTAACCTCTGTGAATTTTACATAATTGTTTCAATTTTTTTTTTCGCTACCGGTTTGACCTGTGAATGACGTCACATAGTGGGCGTTAACAAACCGTCTAAAAGCACAAACCCCTATCAAATAAAAATTAATAAACTGTGGAAAAAACACATGAAAAGTGTCATTTGGATTTCTTGTCGCCAACTGAGCTGTTTAAGGTTTTTAAAAGGCTAAAAAAAAAAAAAAGGGTAAAAGGAAAACTTTTTCAGGTAAGTGTTTTTTTTTTTAATTTAATTAATTAGGAAAGCTAATATTTTACAATTAATTTAAACGGTTAAAAACTACTTTCCAGGTTTTTTTAATTATTATTTAAAATTAATTTTACGGGTTTTACAATGAACGAACTGTGAATAATTAATTAAAAATCAAATTAAAAGTTCGTTGTTGTTGAAACCTGTGGAATTGGATTTATAATTAACGTCTAAAAAGCCAAAAGCGCCATTACGACTGCGTGGCTTTCAACGTTGCAAGAATTCCCATTGTTAATATGACGGTGCTTTCAACGCTTAACAACATATGTAGCTGCGCGGACACGACTGCGCAGTACGCAGATGAAAATTGAAAACGTTCGAAAGTCCAAAAACTTGTGAGGAGAAACTGTCAAATTTTAACGTTGATTGTAATTGCTTTATTAATAGTTAATTAACGTTATTCTAACAATAATTAGTTAGTCTATTATTATAGCGTGATATTTGAATGGTATAATGGTTACTTGATTGTGTTTACAGTGAAATTTGAACTGAAATCAAGTTAAGAAGAACGAGAGAGAGGTTTGTAATGGCTGTTGTTTTTAGAACGTTTTTTTTTCTCCGTCAACTTTTGTTTGTTTGTGATGCTAAAACGTTGTTGAATTTGTACTGTAGTTTTCGTTTAATGACGGATGAACGTCTTTCCATGAATTGATTTGAGAAAGATGGTGTGAAATGGTGTTGGTAAATTGGGTTTTAAGGTTGTCACGTACGAGGCGTTCCAGCCGACGAATGTACACGAATTTGAGGGTGTCCAGCAAGAATGTCAATGCCGAGTCGCCTTCGGTCTCCATTCCCAAGCCATTTGATAATTCAACGTCCAGAGAGTGAAAGCGAGGCTGAGAATAGTTGGAGAATAAACTGCCTGGGTTTTGTAAAATGACAATCGACGATGTGACGTTGGTCATTCGCATACGGATTTGCCCACGGTAGCGAAATATTAGGATTCTGTGGAGATAATAAACGACAAAAAATGTAAGTTAATTAACTTTCAGCACATTTACATAGACAATTCTATTATGAATTATGGCAAATCGACAAATTTAATGAAAAACTGCCATCAAGAACTAATCAAACGACATATGAGATGTCGTACGACATTTGTCATTTTTTTATAAAAACCGCCTGAATTTTTATAAACTGATTTAACAGAAACTACAACATAATTATAAATACTGTGTAGAAAGCTGTTTTAATTAATAATTTAATTGAAACTATAAAAACGACACTTTGGTGGCCATGGGAGATGGTCGGTCGACAATGTCCATTTGCTTTCCCATTGAACCTTATGTTATTACTGTATTTGCTACTTAGCGCTGTGTATTTTTCAATACAATTTTGTGAGCGCTTAGTAGCTCTTATGAATCACGTGATAAAATTGAAGCCAGAAATTTTAATGGGATTCTTGCACTTTAAGCTACAAAGCGCTTTAAGTAAACTTAACTTACTCTTAACGTATTTTAAGTGAGCGCTATAAATTTATAGATTGACCTAAAGATGAAGCGTTGCTAGGCAACCACTCCTCTTTGTTTTTATCACTTCAACATAATCTCCATAGATGCATTGGATTTGCATAAGAAAATCAAAGGGAAATTTTTTTTCTTTTTTGTTTAAATCATTTTAAAAAAAATTAAATAATTAATAAATTACCTTTTATGAATGAAACAAGATCCGGTTAAATTCTGGAAGCCAATATTTGCATGTATTGCCATAAATTTGTCATTGAATGGCTTGTAAACACAGTCACCTGATCTGTAGATGCTGGAGAGGCCATGCAGACGACAGTATGATAGCTCAGGCTGGTCGAAATTTGACAGCCACAATGGTTCCATATTTCTAAGCTCAAAACCATCAGTTAATTAGCATTTTTATTGTTAATTTAAATGTTTACTCTTGACTGATGAGGTTGACCATTTCCGGTATGATTGAGTCTACTAAGCTGTTTATATTTTGCCCCTTGACGTCATCCCCAACCATGGCCTCTCCAGCTGCCCCAATCACAATATTAATTTTTTTTTAAATTATTTTTTAATGTGATTGCTAATTGACTTACCAGCGTAATGAGCGCTGATTAGCATAAAAATTGCCAAGCTGTAAATGAGAACTTTTTCCATTCGTAAATGTGTGCAAATAAGTGTGGAAATGACCGCTGGGAACGATGACCACTCGCACATTGATTGAAAAATATCAAATTTTATTGTTAAAAAATGGTCTGACCAATAATAGATGGCCTCTCATCCCCGGATGAAAGGTTAAAGGGCGAAAGATTATTGTTAAAAAAATAAAATTAATTAATTTAGCAATTAATTCTTAATCTGGCTGATACTGGACTTGCAATTATCAAAATTAATGTAATGGACTGTTTTTGTTGTTGTTTTGTTTAATTTTTATTTTATTGTTTATTTTTCTTGAGTGTGACGTCATATTACATTTTATTAGGTCAAAAACGGGCATTTTTTTGTATTCAGGAAGTGCATTCAGGGGTTTATTATGGCGGTTTATGGTGAGGTTTTTGGAGTGTTGATGGAGTTTTGTCGTTTGACGTGTTAACTATGTCGCTTGACTTTTGTGTACGACTTTAGTTTTGATTTTTTGGTTTTAAAAAGTACTATAGTTTCATGTTATTTTATGCGTTTTTTTTTTAAATTGTCAAACGACTAATTTTTTATCGGTTCATAAGGTGACTTAGTCTATCGACTTAGTTTTTTTTGTAACGTGACTTTTAAACTTTGTCGCATTACATCATTTTACGTTAACTAAGGTTTCTGTGAATTGACAAGATGTCCATTGACTTAATTTTTTTTTTGTAAGCGTGTCAAACGACTTAGTTTCTCGACTCTGTTTTATTAGTTTTGATTGTCGGTAATTTGAGAAAAATAAAAAAACGAGACAAATATGAATTTAGACCAATGCAATTTAGTCTCATCACTTTAAGAATAATAAAGAAACTGGACAAATCGTCATTGAAACCAATGTAACTCAGTCTTACAAGTTTAAGAAAAATAAAGAAATGAGATAAATTTGCATTTAAATTAATGCAAATTAGTCTCGTTTCTTTATTGGTGAAAAGTGAAGATGGATTTTAAATTTAGTCATTTTAATGTCGTGTCTTGGTCACTCGACTACGTGTCTATAGTAACTAAGGTGCATCACTTCCGAATGTCCGTTTTGACAGGACTTTTTACATGGAAACTAAATTTGTCTTATGACTGACTTATTGTTATTTGATGAATTGCATAGTAGTATGACTATGTCGTGGGACTTGAGTTAGTCGCATGTTTGTGCCTTGAAAGTTGAAATTAAAGTATTTGTTTTTAACGGAAAACTTATTTTTGTTTTTTGCTGACGATGTAGAAAAATGTAAAGACTTTTCCATTGAAGTTAGCAATAAGTTATAAGGTCAGTGCCATTTTGGCTTTTATCATTTTGATAAAGTGCGCATGCGTTGTTGATTAAGACAAAAAAAGTTCATGGCAAAAGATATAAAAATAAAAGATAAACAGTTAAAAAGCGTGAAAGCACACACACACACATACACATACAGTACATCCGGTCCAATTTAGATAGCGAAAATAAATCATTTTCAAGCCTTTTAAAAACCTTAAGAAAATGGCCGTCATCATCAGGTGATGACGACTTTTATATTTAGCCTTACGCATGCGCAAATACAGTAGGCACTGTAATAAAGGCAGCAAGTAATTATTATAAGCACGTGGCAGGGGGTTGCTAAGGAAAGCATCTGCGAATTGTCGCCCTCTTTTTCAAATTTCAAAAAAAAAAAAAAAAAAACCAAAATAGAACACACACAGTTATTAAAATATCGATAATATTTGGTAATCGAGCAAATTCTATATTTGAGTTGCTCAACAGAGTGGCTCGTGTGCGCTTGTAAATCGAGGAGGGGAAAAACCCTGCAGATTTTTATGAATGGTCGTATCGTTTGAATTGCAAGTTGAATGGCTAAAGAGAAAGTTTTGATAGGAATAATCTGAGTTTAATGATAATTATAGAATTTAATAATGGGAATTATGCAAATCAAGTGCCAATTTGTACAGAATTGAGGAAAACGATACAAATTAGGTGAATATTTGTGCAGAATTAATGAGAGTCATGCAAAAGTAGTGGGAAAGGATGCAAATCAGGTGGGAATTTGCACAGAATTAATGAAAATGATGGAAAACAGGTAAAAATTTGTACAGAAATGGGATAAATGATGAAATTCAGATGGGCATTTGTATATAAATGAGAGAAATAATGCAAAACATTTGAAAAATGGCTGCGTAATTGTGCAAAATTGATGGAAATGATATTAAAGATTGATGAGAAAAGCACAAAACTAGTGATATTGATGGAAAATTAATGGGAATGAAAGCAAATGGATATTATTGTTGCTGAATTGATGGTAAATGATGTGTTGGTAAATGTTTAATGAAGGTTGACGTTGAAATTTAGCATTGTGATATGGTTTTTAGTGTTTAATGTTAAATTTAGAAGAGTTGTATTGGCAGTTACCTCAATGTAAAAAAGAAAAAGTAAAGGAGGACAGTTAGTAATTGCATTGGAAGTTTGCCATATAATAACATTGAACAAATCCCTCTCTCACTCTTTCTTTCTCTTCTTTTATTTATTTATTATTTTTTCTTCAAATAATAAGAAAAAGCAGGGTTTTAATTGTCCCATTTCTTCATCTCCATCTTCAACTAACTATCCATTGCAGCTTCTCCAATTACTGATTTCCCATTGTATTTCCTTCTATTACGCAGCACAATATCACTCCAAGTCACGTGGTCTATTTAAACAACATTATTTTTAAACATTTAAAATAAAAAAAGAACTCATTGAAATGGTGTTGGACCGATTTAATTTTTAGAACAAATTTCCATGCCAATGTTTAAATGTCACGTGGTTCACTTAACGGTTATAGAACAATAATATTGATTGATTGTTGATGTTCTTTAAATGACCTTTAATTACATGAAAGTGATACATTAAATACAGTATAATTTTTTGTAGCAAAAAAATCAGAATTTCAACTTAATCAAAATCCATTGATACAATCAATGGAACTGTCGAATAAAAAAAATTTATTGTATTGTTATTGCAAGCTTTAGAATATAATTTAAATTCACGTGCATATTGCCAGTTACATACAGTAAGTCTCGTGATTTTGAAAATTTAAAAATGGAACTAAATTTTTAAAAGTAATAAAAAAGTCATTAATTTTTATTTTTTTTAATTAAAAACTAGAAATTGTCAGTTAAACCAGTCACGTGATTTGGAAATTTAAATATGGAATTAATTTACAAGCATATGTAATTACGTCATCAATTTTTTTCTAAAAAAAATGAAAACTAGAAACTGTTAGTTCTATAAGTCACGTGATTTTAAAAATTTAAACATGGAATTAAATTTCAAAACTAAAGAAATACGTCATCATTTTTTTTTTTGTTTATTGATAAAAATAAATGAGAACTAGAAATTGTGAGTTACACAAGTGACGTGATGTGGGTGATGACGTCACTAGTCTTAGAATAAAATTTAATTAAAAATACAGTAAATGCAGCAAAGTCATAACTGGCTGATTATGCAAGAAAAGTAAACCGATCCGTTTAATTCCTTGGAATTGGCAACCATTTATTTTGATTGGTGGAAAGAAAAAAAAAATCCTAAAGTTTATTGTAAAAATTTGCTCCTGATTGCACACTAGTGAAGCCTTTCATTATATTTTGTGCTGCCGAGTTAGTCAAGGCAAAAAGTTCAAAAATAGGTTTTTATTTAGGCAGTTAAGAATTATTTAACTTAAAAAAAAAAATGTTTTGTGTAAGCGGAATGGTTTCATTTGATAACGAAGGCCAAATTCCATGGCGACACTATTGCCATCATCCCATTTAGTCGTAGTCAGCGCCACCTAGTGTTGGTGGCCTTCCTACTTTGGCCTATATATGGGCACCTGCACCAACCTCACTAACCAATCCAAGCGAAAGGGCTGGACTGACACTTTTTTTTTCTACCGACAGGGAAGGAAGTACAAAGAGGGTGAACATCAGCGGAACAATTACCAGTCGCTCGAAGCAAGCTCCAGCGAACATCACCAAACCGTCCTCGTCTTCAACACATCAAGAACATGGTAAGTCTATATATACTGTATATACTCCTGTAACAAATTAAACTATTTCCGGTTTACGTTGTTATCTTCATTTACTTCAAAAGAACACAGAAGTTCAGACAATTAATTGAAATTATGCGATTTAACTAAAAAGGTACAATTGCCTTTTGTCCATTGCGAATTTCAATTAAAATTCGAAACTGTTAATTCAAATCGACTTATTGTGGTCTTGACTAAGAAACTCACAAAGGCCATATCGATAATTGATCGATTTAATTAATAAATTTGATCAAAATGGTAAAACTTTTTGTGGATTTAAATTGGTTTATTTAGTTGTGGTTGCAGTAATTGTTAATTGGGATTAGTAAATCTTTGTTTTTTAATTGAGATTTACAAAAAAGATTTATTAATTTTGTTGTATTAAATTTAAATTTAGAGTCGATATTTTATTTTTATTTAAGTTGTGGAAAATTTTTTGACAGTTTTATTTATTTTTTTCGTTTTGGTTTTTAAAGTTTTACCTAATTTATTTTGGCAATGTTTGTATAGTCTATTGGCCAAGTGGGCCAAGTACACGCATACGTTTTTCTCTCCTTTTCCACCCTTTAAATCCACCAAAATGGCGGTGATGGGGTTTCTTTTTGGGGGATTCAATTTCCTCTTCAAAGGCCTGGAAAGTCCTAAATTAGGAATTAACTATTTATAGGATTTTTTTTTAATACTAAAGTTTTAACTCTTCTCAAGCGCGCACTTTGAAAAGTGGGCGGAGTTTAAATTCTTGGCTGATTCGCAAATGACGTCATTGCTTTTAAAACAACGCAGGTGCCACTTTTAGCGCTATTTTTAGTCTCTGTTTGCTTTTTTTATTATTAAATCAAGCGGAAGCGAATGGTTTTGATGACGTGTGTGATTTCTGGTTTTTTTAAGATGAAAAAAAAAATTAATTTTGATATAATTTTTTTTTGAATTTGTTTTAGGCTGACGATAAGAAAGAGAAGAAGAAGAAGCCCAAGAAGAAGGAAGAAGATGAGCCAGCGCCAGCACCAGAACCAGCGGCAGAAACCAGAAGCTCAACTAAGGGCTCGACCAAGAGACCCGCCAAGAGAACCGGTTCTTCGGTCTTCTCTATGTTCTCTCAGAGACAAGTCCAGGAGTTTAAAGAAGTAATTTAGTCTCCACTTTATACTTAAACATTGAACATCAAAGAGCCAATTGGAGCAGATGATAAAACTTTAAATTTAGGCTATTTTTACTTAATTTAGGTTTTAGCAACTGAATTTGGCTCTTTTAGGCAACGAATTTGTGTCCCAGCATTAAAGTTTTACATTTAGGATCTGAAATTCATTTTTTAGCTACAAATGAGAACAATTAGTGCACAAAATTTCATCAAAATTTGTATTCTAGGTCATCAAATTAGCATTCTAGTTACAAGTATCTGATATTAGGACAATAAATTAGTTTTCTAATTAGGACAATAAACTAGTTTTCAATAAATTAGTTGTTAATTTAGTAAAAATTGACTTTTAGGACATTACATTTGCTTTTTAGTGACAAAATAGGACACAATACTTGCTTTTAAACATCAAAACCTGACATTTAGGCCACTAGATTGCTCCTTAAGATTAAAATTTGTCATTTAGGACTTAAATGTGCTTGTTAGTTCCCAAAAAAAGACATTTTAGGAAATGAAATGAAGTTTTTTTAGCTTTAGAAATAGACTTTTAGTACATAAAAGTAAGTTTATATGATGATCTATCAATTGAAACACTTTTTCACAGTGAAAAATCGAAACAGTGACAAAATTGATTAGCCCTGATGGTTATTTGTCCGTTTCTTTCTCTTCATAACAAGAAAAAAAACTACTATTAAAGAAATGAGACAAAATTCTATCATTTCCAATAGCGATTTGTCCCGTTACTTTCTTTTCAAAATAAAATCAAATGATTTTTAATAAACGAGACTAAATTTTATCATTTCCAATGGCAAATTGTCTCATTTCTATCTTTTCATAACAAAACAGATTGCTATTAAAGAACGAGACTAAATTTTATCATTTTCAATGGTGATTTGTCTCGTTTCTTTTTTGGCCATGAAAGAAAAGAAGGCGTTTCAACACCGATTATCACTCTATACATCAGCAAACTATTAAGACACATAACTAAATTTAAATATTTAAGACTGAGGATACAAATAACTAAATCTTCTATGATTTTCTTTTTGTTAGGCATTTCAACTTATGGATTCAAATAAAGACGGTATCATCGATAAACGTGATTTAAGGGCTACTTTCGACGTTTTAGGTAATTAACTCAAAAAAGCTAATTAGTTAATGATTGATGGTTAATGAACGTAAATCAAACATAGGTCGAATTGCCAATGACTCTGATTTGGAAGAGATGTTAGCCGAGGCTCCTGGTCCTTTGAACTTCACCATGTTCTTGAGCATCTTTGGTGAAAGAATAAGTGGAACTGACGAAGAGGATGTCATCATGAATGCTTTTGCTCAATATGACGACGGTGGCGGATTATGCTCCTCTGACAAGTACAAATAACATATAATTTTCATAAAAAAAATTAGTTTTAATCATTTTTTTTTTTTAAAAATAGACTCAAACACGACTTGATGACGTGGGGAGAGAAATTCAAGGCTGGAGAGGTAAAAAAACATTTTTAAAACACTAAATCAATGACTAAATTTAACAAGAACTAGTTTTAAATGACTAAATTTTGGCTATTTAGACACTTAAATGTAACTTTTTTAAGTGAAAATTGCCTTTTAATAAGTAAAAATTAATTATTTAATTTCTAATAATATAATGAATCTTACTTTGTATGGTTTTTCCATTATTTGATTGGTCTATTAAATCCTATTTTAGGTTGCTGATGCCTTCGAGCAGGCTCCCATTGACGACAAAGGATTTATCAATCTTAAAGGCTTTGCCAATGTCTTAACAAAGGGAGTCGAAGATGAGGAGGAAGGAGCTGCATAAATCAACTAAATGGTAAGTCCATTGCATTATTTTACTAAGCATCACAGTTGCAATATTTAACTAAACTGCATGCCATACGCTTTTCGCTCTCTATCGCTCTCAATTGCTCCTTTGGAACGCTTTTATTTTATTACGTTATTTCTTTCTTGTGCAATGTCTCGCGTCCCATTGCAAAATAAATAGTCATTCGAATTTATTTTGGCTCGTTGATTGCAGTGATTTTGTATGGGATTTGCAAGCTTTGTCTCACGTGTGTGTTGTAATAATGAATAAGAGATTCTCAACGTTTGGCTTATACAATCTTTTTGTTTAACGTTTATCTCGCAAATTTAATTTTTAGTAAGGGTTTCTCAAGCGGTGGTTTGTAATGTACCACATTATGATAATTAGATCGTAAATTTTATTTTTTATTGTATAATTTTAATGAGATATCACATTCTCAACCTTTATTTTTGGTGTGCCATTAAGTTCAAAATTTAGGTTTTCAACCTTTGTCCTGAACTTTCTAAATTTGACTTTCAAAAAAATTATTGGTAAATACTTATTGAGTGAATCTCAACGTTTGTCTCGTATGTGCCAAAAAAAATAACAAACAATTAAACATTTTATTAAGCCGTTAACCTATATATTGTTTAGGTTTCCCAACCTTTTGTCTCGCTCAATGTCAGCACTGATGACATTGCCAAGTATATTGTGCGCATTTTTAGTGCATGAAACTGCGTTTTCATGTGTGAATTAAGACATAAAAACAGTATTAGTGACCTTACATGTGTGTTTTTAGTGTGTTTATGTGTGTGTTTGGCATGAACTCAAAAAAATTTCAAGAAATGTCTAGAAATAGCAGATGACATTGCATTGGGCAATTGCAAATGGTGGAGTTTGGGTTGAGGGGGTCATCACGCTTTATTGCACTTTCTCAATACGCATGTGTCTTATTTCCCTCCCTCTCAATTTCAAATGTCATGTGACTAAAAGTGTATTTATTGGAATTTATAGGCCAATCCATTCGCTCAGATGAGAAAACAAAATCACAAAAAAAAAAAAAAGCATTGGATGGTTGGAGTTCTCTGGGAAAACAAAATTGGATTTTATTTATTCATTTTCAACTGTAGAACATATTGGGGGTGGGCGGGGGTGGGGGAGAAGATGAGGGGAGGGGGCGTGTGATTAGAGCAATAGAACAAAATCTCTCATTGGCTGATTTCGTTTTTCTTTTTCTTTTCTTTTCCTTTTTATTTGTCAATTACAACATTTTCAAAAATAAATGAAAGCTCTGCTTCTCCTCTTTAATTCAGTTTACTTTGTTTTATTTTTTTTGTTTTGCGATGGAAGGGGAGGGTTAAGGGTTAAAGGAGTCAAAAACATTGGGCCTAAATGTCGTCATTGGAACTTTGAAAAAAACAGTTAACTCGTTGAACTTTATATACAATGTCAAAAAGTCATTCAATTTCTCATAACTAAAATAGCAAAAGATGACTTTCAAAAGAGACCTTTTAGTCAAAAATCAACACAAAATGACCAATTAGTAGAAATTACTTAAAATTCAGCTAAAACAGTGGATAATTTAGTTATCAATGAGGTTTACAATTAGACTAGTAACCAAATCATGTTCAACATTAAATTGAGTGACCATACCTTGCTTGATAAAGTGACCAAAACAACTTAACCATTGACCAACACACTTAAAAATATGGAATAAAAGTCCCTTAAGCATTATATTGAGTGACCAAAATCATGTAAACCGGTAATCAAAGCAGTTAAACCTTTTAAAATTATTGACCAAAGTGACCAATACACTTCAAACTATCAACTTAAGTGACCACGTTCTTTGAAACCGTAAGAAAAGCATTGAAAAATCAGTAAATCGAGTGACCACAATCCTAAAACCGTTGTCCAAAGCTGTTACTCTCTTGAAATAATTGACCAAACATTAGACCAAAGTGACCACATCCATTTAAACCGATAACAAAGCATCGCAAACACAGTAAATCAATCTTTTAATGAGCAAAAACCTTATGGCGACCAAAGTGCAGATGACCAAAGCATATAAGCCATTGAAATGGTGAAACAAATTGACCAAAGCAATTGAAGCAATTAAAATTTGATGGCGCAAAAACATCATGTGACTTGATAAACCGCGAACAACAAAAAAAAATCGAATAGTTAAATCGATGTTTTATCATCGATATTTGTTTTTTGTTGTTTGAAAAAGTCAGCTGATGTTTAAAGCGCTGAATTTAGAAAGAAAATAATCTTTTTTCTTTGATGTTTTTTCTTAAGAAATAAACACGAAGCTAAAGGATTCTTAATCCTAAATTTAAAAAAAAAAAAAACTTTTTCCCCCCAGAAAAGATTTCAACACTTTTCGTCTTTCAACTTCAATTATCCGAACTGTTTTGAGCCATAGACGTAGTTGAAATTGTATAATGTTTGCGAAATGCTTCAGGAGGGTGTTGTGATGGTTAAAGAGGGTGGAGGGGGGGTTAGAGTCCCCTCAGCTCAGTACACTACGTGTGTTTTGTAAACATGTTGTGGTGGGCGTTGAAGAGAGAGATTGTGTGTACGTGTTGTTGGCCCTGGATGGGACAGTGTGGGAGGAGGAGGGGCTTTCTACAACTATATAAACTCACAACTGAGTCCTCAAACTTCTCAAAAAACATTCAAATCTTTTGTGTCTTCAACAACTTTTACTTGAAAAACACACAGCTTTTCTTATTCCCTTTGTGGATTTCTCTTAAATAAATCGACAAAATGGTAAGAAATTGTTATTGATTTTATATATAGAGTTTAGACTTCTTAGTAGCTTTAAGTTTATACGATATTTAGATGTTTTTAAATGTAGTTCATAGTACTTTTACCTTAATTTCATCTTAAAATTAATAATTTTATAAGAAAATATACGGTGACACCCTGTATTTTCTCATTCGAATAACATTAACTACAGGGTGTCATTAACTATTTTGGATTTAGAATAATTTATTTTTTGAATTTTATCAGAAAATATACGGTGACACTCTGTACATTTCTTATTCGAATAGCATTAGATACAGGGTGTCATGAATAAATTTTCATTTAAAAGTCGTTTTATTCATAACATTTCTTAATTTTATTTATCATTTCTTTATTTGAATTTTAATTTTGACTATTATCATATTTTGTTTAAATTTCAGTCTGTGTTTTTGTTATTTAATTTTTATATTTATTATTATTTTTAAACTATGACACCCTGTATTGCGCAATACTAAATGTATTAGATACAGAGTGCGTCGCATTTGTCTTTAAAATTGTTAACACAAAATTGTTAAAATTGTTTAGACAAATCACTATTGCAACTGATGATATTTAGTCTCGTTTCTTTATTGGAGAATCAAATTACACTGCTTTCCAAAACAAAATGTGGTTAAATTGAGTATGGAATGGAGAATAGTAGCATTAATTTTAAATCTACAACACATTTTGAGATCGTTTAGATTGAATTTAAGATTTGTTTTTGGGGGTTTTTTTTAGAAATAGTAACATGAAACTGTGACACACTGTATAATAGCCATTGAAAATGCATTAGCTACAGGGTGTCACATTTCCTAAATTTAAAAAGTTTTCAAAGAATTGACTAAATTTTTATCGTTTAGTAACTTTTGATTATTCTTAAAAGTTATTGAGATTAAAATTTGAGTAATTAATTGAATTGTTGTTTGGTTTTAATTAGGCCAGCACAGCAGCTAAGAAGAAGAGCGGTGGTTCAGCCCGCAAAGCTCAACGAGCCACATCAAACGTCTTTGCCTTATTTGATCAAACTCAGATCCAAGAATTCAAAGAGGTCAATAACATCTCCTTCTCTCTTTCATCTTTCTCTTTTTCTAGAAGCATCGTTCTGTCTCTTTAAGAAAAAAAATAGTTGTTTTCTAACTGTAAAATGTATGGGAATGTATGTGTGGAGTAAGCCACGCCCTATTTCTTAAATATCTCCACCTGGAGTGTCTTTACGCTTCAGCTGAGCTAAATTTAGACACGAATGTCTTCTTCAGTGTTAGAAGAAAAATATCTTCTTCTTGTACTTGTGCTGAGACCTTGTATGGACAAACGATTCAAAATAACGAAATGCGAAACTTTAAACAACTCACTTAAGTTGATTTTAGTTTTTAGCAAGTAAGAAAATAAGAAAGAAAGATTGCAACTAAGTTATTAATAACTTTAAGGAGGTGAAATCGAAGATGTTTACTACTTAATTAGTCGCAATTATTAAGTTGAGTTTAGTTTACTTTGGGTTTTAGCCAAATTGGAGGAAATGCAAGTTTAGTTAAATGTAAACACGGAAGTTATTGTTTCAAAGTTTAGTGTTGAAATCTAAAAAATAGTTTTAGCATTAAAGTCTATGGGAGAAGTTAGAAATATGGAAGTCTATGAGGTTTCCATGACAACAGCGTATGGAGCGTCTTTTAAAAACCTTAAATTATTGATATTGAATGACGTAGCATAATATTAATACCAGAAAGAGTTGAAAAAGAATTGTATTCTAAATTTTAAATGTCACATGCCAATGACGTCACAAAGTCTTATGCATTGAAGTCCATAGTAAAATTTCAATGTAAAAGCCTATGGAACAAATTTAGCATTGAAGTCTATGAGGAAATTTTAGTATGAAAGTCCATGGGGGAATTTTAACATGGAAGTCAATGGGGAAATTTTTTTAATATTGAAACCTATGGAAGGAATTATATAGGAGACGTATAAATCAATGACGTATATGTCAGAACTTAGCAGTGAAATCTATCGAACATCATTTTAATTTGAATGACGTCAGACAGTAAGAATTTTAAAATTTTGATTTTGTTCGAAGATCTGTATTCTATTTGTATGATTTGATTTGAGAGATGCAGTGACGCCACAATGCAATTTTTATGAGAGATATTTGGTTGAATGAGATTTTGTTTGTTAGGCTTTCCAATTGGTGGACAGCAACAAAGATGGATTTATCGACAAAGAAGATTTAAGAGCCACTTTCGACTCTTTAGGTAGATTTACGCTTAACTAGATGCCGTTTATAATTGATTTACTAATTGTGTTATTTGATAAAAGGACGTTTGGTGCCTGAAAACATTATTGAGTCGATGATTGCTGAAGCTCCAGGTCCCATCAACTTCACCATGTTTCTCAGCATTTTCGGCGAGAGAATATCCGGTTAGAACTTTTACAATTAATTAGTCAAAAAATATGGTAGCTAATTAATGGTGACTAATTAATCAGGCGCTGATCCAGAAGATGTCATTATGAACGCTTTCAAAGCCTTTGACGTTTATGAAGATGGTCTTGTGGACGAAAACAAGTAACTAAAATATTACAATTGCTCAACATTTTAATTGACCTTTTGCTATTTGCCATTGCAAAATGTCAAAGTTGATTGAAATTTCACCGTTATTTGACAATTGTTCCAGTTTGTTTTTGGCAATTGCAATCATAAACATTGAAAACTTTGCCAATTTCAATGACAAACCTTGAATATATTGCCAAAAACCTAACAAAACATTGTAAATCATTGTAGTTGCTGATGCAATTGTCTCTTTTTATTTAGCCTTCGTCGTGTCTTAGGCAAATGGGGTGACAAATTGACCGCATCCGAGGTAAATAATTAGTTAACAGCGTATTAATTAGTTACTGAAACCAAATTTTCAATTGTCCACTTGTTAAATTAGCTTGACCAGGCCTTCAACGAAGCTCCAGTGGACAGAGAGGGCAAAATCGACTACAAAGCTTACACTCGATTGATCACAAGAGGCAAAGAAGACGACGAATCAGTCCAAGCGTAAAATTTAAAATAATTACTTTTTTTATATTATTATGATTACCATCATCTTTTTTGCCCTCTTTTTAAAAAACCAAATGCAAACAACTGAGACATTTGCATTTAAAAGAAACCACGCCCACCAATTGTCTTTATATATAATGGCTTTTCCATTTAAAAGATAAAAAAGCAATAGTAGAAACGTTGAACGCTCCTTTTTACCGCCAAAAAACAAAAGCCAATTTTAAAAAAGTTGAATTCAGAGATTTGTTCCATTTTTAAGTTAAAAAATAAAAACTGAAAAAACAACTTTTCAATTCGAATTTATTTGCATTGCGAAAATAGTTTTAATTACAACGGTTGCTATGGAAACGAATCACAGATTGCAACGCAGCACACATTCTGCTAATTGATTGAAGGAGGAATTTGGTTTTTAAAATGGGTTTCTCAAACTTTACGAGTTTACGTACAACTCAAGATTTGCGGCTCTTTAACACTTGGTTTCAGGAACCATAGTTTGAGAACCGCATAAGGGCATTATGTAGTCGGCTTCATAAGAAAACATCTCAACTTACAGTAACTATAAAAAACGAGACTAAATTACTTTGGTTTCCATGAAGATTTGTCTCATTTCTTTATTAATTTTAATGAGATGAGACTGAATAACATGGGTTTCAATGGCCATTTGTCTCGAATTATTATTTAAATGAAAACGAGACAGAATTTTATTAGTTTCTACGAAGTTTTGTCTCATTTCTTTCTTGTTTGTAATGAAATGAGACAGAAAAACATGAATTTCAATGGCTATTTGTCTTACATTATTATACAGATTCAAATGAGACACAATTGCATGAGTTTCTATGATGTTTTGTCTCATTTCTTTCTTGCTTGTAATTAAATGAGACTGAATAACACGGGTTTCAATGGGTATTTGTCTCACTTCTTAATTGCTAATCTAATTGAGAGTTTTAAGATTGTTGTTTCTTTTTTTTGTTGTTGTTTCTACTTGTGGAGCCAACGATTGTTGTACTATCGATTGTTATCGTTTATTTGGTGTAAGTGATGTTTTAATCTGATAAGCCAGCCACTGAATCCCTTCCTGCAATCCCTCTCCATTAATAGCGTTAGATGCGCATATATTCCAGGCTCTATCCCTGATCGAGTCCAGACCCAAATAGGCTGATATATTGACACTGTTGACTGCTCCTTTCACGTCCATCTTATTAGCAAAGAACAGAATGGGCACAGGTCTACACTGAATATGCGGATGATTAAGCAGCAATTGCAGCTCATCTTTAGCCACTACCAGTCTCAGTTCATCGCTGCTATCAATCACAAATATCACCCCATTTGCCTCTCTGTAGTAATGCTCCCACAGATTCCTATACTTTCCCTGACCGGACATGTCAAACGCCGTAAAGTGCATATTCTCGTGCCTGAACTTCTCCACGTTGAACCCGACAGTTGCCACAATGTCCAAACTCTTTTTATTCTCAGGTTTTAAGTAGTTTAAAATGGTCGTTTTACCGCTGTTGTCCAATCCAACTACCAAAATGTCCACTTCCTTGCGTCGAACACCCAACCACAAACTTAGTCGATCCAATAAACCCATTAATATTGACCAAATAATGAACCCTCAAACTAAATGGTCTGTTGTTAATTAAACATCAGCTCTTTTAGTTGTAAAAAAATTTCCATTCAAAAACCAAACACAGTTGCTATTTCATTTCCTCAATTATTTTTGTTTTGTTTATGTTGTTGTTGCCGTGGTGATCCGTACGCATGCGCTGTTTCCATTTAGAACGTTTTTCAAAGTTGAAAATTCATCTCACTTGCGAATAGACATTCGTTATAATTAAAAACAGCTATTCGCACGGTCGGCATAACGCAGTGTTCGAATAAAGGTTAATAGAACAATAAGGTTATCTCGTACGTAATTTTCCAATTGGAACGACGAACGAGAAATACGTCACTGTGTTTACTTATTCAAGTTTCTCAATGAAATTTGTATTCAGTGTATAATTGCAATCATTCATCTTTTTTTTTTTTTTTTAGCTATGAGTAATGAATTTTCGTCTACTTAATTCATTTATTACTCATTACACTTATGAGTGATATATTTACTGATGAAGAAAATTAATCATCTGGTTTTAACTAATTAATTAGCTGATTTGATTGACGTAATAAGTCATTTCAAAGTCACGCTTAGCAAAGTCAGCTTAAATTTTGATGCCGTGATTGTACGTATATTTTCGGGGTGATCAAAAATAAAACCGTCATTGAATACATCACAACAACAAAAATCGATTTGTTGTCACTTATTATAAATTTGTTACAGATAAAATTGACAAATAAAAAAGACCTTGATTGTCAACAACATGTCACTATCGATTGATTAACTAATTAATAAGCTTATGATGTCAGTTTAACGAGTAACAAGCGTTTCAATGAGTAACGAACATTGATGCCGTATGTGTTCGGTGCAAGTGCGGGGAGAGAGAAATCAACTTAGCGTTGAGATCTCATGGTTGGGTTGGGTTTTGTCAAGCCAAGGCCAAATCAATTACTGTAAGGACAAAATTACAAAACTAAACTTTTAATTGTTTTTACTTATTATTTTTAGATTGAAGTGACTAAATTCTCTTTTGAAAACAACTACTTTGATTATTTGCTATTTTAGGATTTTGAGATATAAAGTGATAAGAAATTGAAACTCATGTTAACTTATCATTGAATAAATATCATCAAACAATCAAACAGCAGTTGATATTGATTCTTTGATTAATAACTTAACTTATTTTGCCTTAGTTGGCCGTTTTTTTAAAACAAGGTGAAAAATGGCTTCAATCACAACTTTGATTTCAGTTCTGTTCATTTTGGCTGGAACTACTTTGGCAGTGCCAGGTAACTACTTTTAACAAAATTATCTTAATAATCGATTATTACGTCATTAAACTTTGAAAAGTTTGATATAAAATTTTCATAATTTTATAGCAAAATGTTTTTCTTATTTAAAAAAAAACCATTTTCAAGATGCAAACCACCAACTTTGATAATTTTTTTCAATTAAAACGAATTTGTTTAAGCCAAAATCACCTATAATTCATTAAACTACATTAACTTCCAGTCAATTATCAATTATTATCACTTAATAAATCTCAAATAATCACGTCAAAATAAACAACCAAAGTTGTCACTTCCACTCACTAAATTCTCCAACGTTTAAACATCGAATAGATCGATATATACCGATAACGAACGATTCTATTTCCATAAACAACCTCAGCAGTTATAAATCGAACGTTATCGATTATAATCTCTCATTTGTCACTGGGTGTATTTTCTATCCATTTCACTTGAAATTTAATCTATTTAGCACCATTACCGGTACATTATGTACATTTGTATATTTTGTAGGTTCCTACGGCCCATACAGTGACATAAACGACGCTTTTGGCTATTACAACATCCGTCAAGACGCTTATCTATTCTATTGGCTGTATTACTACAATGGCACTCAAGGCTCCTATCTAGATCAACCTTTGGTCTTATGGCTCCAAGGAGGACCAGGATCAAGTTCATCTGGCTATGGAAACTTTGTTGAACTTGGACCATACGACTACAACCTCACCTACAGAGAAACCAACTGGGTATGCACAAAAAAAAATAACTAAACTTTTTTCTTCTTCCTAAACTTTATAAAACTAAACTTTATAAAAGGTGACCGAGGCCAGTGTATTATTTGTGGATCAGCCAGTGGGCACTGGATACAGCTACACCACCAATGACGCTGCTTACGCCACTACCAACAGCCAAATAGCCGATGACATGGTCGCATTTTTCATTCAATTCTTTCAAAACTACCCAGAATTCCAAGTAACTAAAACAAACCTCCTCTATTTAATTTATCTATTGGATCCATTTTCATTTACTAAAACTAATTAGACGATTCCATTTTACATCTTCTGCGAATCGTACGGTGGCAAAATGACTTCTGAAATTGGTCTGAAGCTTGACCAGGCCATTAAAGCCGGCACTGTCCAGAGTAACTTTCAAGGAGTGGCATTAGGTGATTCCTGGGTCTCTGGGATCGACTATGTGCTCACTTGGGGTCCTTATCTATACCAAACTGTAAGCAAATCAATTCCTCATAGATATAGACCTTCTTGTTTCTCATTTAATAATTCACTAATTTTAGTCTTTCGTTGACGAAAATGGAATGAACGCCATCAATGCTGTGGGTCAGCAATGTAAACAGGCTGAAGACGAAGGCCGATGGGTGGACGCCACTGACTTATGGTCGGAAACAGAGACGGTGGTCTCTCTAGTGACTTCTGGAGTCAATTTCTACAATATACTTTTGAGACCTGATGAAACCATGATTACTCATATGAAATCAAGAGGATTGAAATTTAATAGCAAACAAGCTGGCAAGTTATAAAAAAAACCCTGTATAATGATAAGTCTATGGACAAATATACAGGGCCCCTCAACAATTTAATTTTTATCAATAATGTTTTATTATAAAACAACTACTGAAATTTAAACTAATTTTTATATGTTTTATTTATTTTTTTTTTTTTTGAAAATTTGGTTTTCTACAATTTTTCAATTTTTTTTTATGAAAATTTAATTAAAAAAAAATGTTGTAAAATTTTTACAGTTTCTCTATTTTTTTTAAAGGAGATTTAATTTTTTTTGTTGCAAATTTTCTATTTTTTTTTTTAAAATTTTTTTTAAAAATTTTTCATTTTTTTTTTTTTTTTTACAAATTTTTCATTTTTTTTTTATTTTACAAATTTTTCATTTTTTTTTTAAAATGGAAACTTTTTACTATTTTTTTTGAAAAGTTCAATTATTTTTGCTATTTTTTTTTTAATTTAATTTATTTTTGAGGCGTCCTGTATTTTATCATACATTTATCATTGTACAAAGTGCGACATTAATCTATTTTTCACCATTATTTCTCAACTACAGAAAATCTATTTATGCGTCATGTTGCACCAATGTATGGCGATCAGCTGGACGATTTAATGAATGGACCAGTTCGAGATTACTTGGGTATTATCCCACCAACTGTCACTTGGGGAGGCCAAAGCAATGACGTCTTTAACTTCCTTTATGAAGACTTTATGAAACCATCAATTGCTATTGGTAATAACTTAATTCATTTATATTAATTTCTTTAATATATAACAATCACTGCTGTTTTTAGTGGATCAACTGTTACAAACAACCGACTTAAAAGTGGTTATTTTTAATGCAATGTTGGATTTAATCTGTTGCACCCCTGGAACTGAGCAATGGATGAAACAGTTAACATGGGATGGAATGGGCGCTTTTAACAATGTAACCAGGCGCTCATTTTCAATTGTTGGAGATCCAGTTGTTGGATTCTTCAAAACACATGAAAATCTATCTTTCTATTGGGTACTCAACGCCGGTCACATGGTCCCAACTGACCAAGGCTGGACTGCACTCAAAATGTTGGACATGATCATTAAAAATGCTCCACCAAATTAAAACGAAATTTAAATATACTTTTTTAAATTTTCAGCATTAAATTTGGATGTAAGAACGCATTAAACAAATTCGTATTGAATCGTTTAGAAATTAAATACTCGCACAACGAAATACATTTCGTTAAGTGAAACATTAGCATTAATGAAACTTTTACGCTTAGCGAGGATTACTTGCTTTACGAAAATTAGAACTGCGCATGCTTTACAAGTGCGTAGTTAAACAACAGCGATAAAATTGCATTCATTTAGAACACTGATCAAGTGCTGTCTTTTGACACAGTACGCAGCGCTTTCTAAAAAGCTACGTTTTTTTTTTAGAGCGCTACTTTATGAACTATTCATGGGAAAAGGTGATGGAACATACACCGAAGAGGCATTTTTTAATGGGAAATGTCCCAACGTGAAAATAGCTTGTTATTGAGCAAATTTGAATGGCACTATTCTATTCGAACGTCATTTCAAATTTGAAAAGCGTCAACATTCAACATGGCGTCTGATTGAATATGTCTTTTCGTCTTGTGAGTAAAATACCATCAAATTCTTACATAAAATCGACGATTTATTGACCAAAAGCCATGGGTGATTTATCAAAAATGGTAAGTCTGACGTGGGCGGACCACTTCCGAGTATTTTTAAGCGGAATGTGGGGCTGCTACTTGGAGAAATACAAGACAGATGTCGAAGTTTACTGTTGTGGTCACCGAGTGAATGTCCATCAGATAGTTCTGGCCATCTTCTGCCCTGAATTTAAACAGCAGCAACAACAACAGCACGGTGGAGCTGACATAAACATGTGTTTCGACTCTCCAGTGGAACTGGAGGAGGCTGACCTGGGCCTATTAATCGAGTTTATGTACAGAGGCCAAATCAACGTCAGACGGGAAAAACTCAGAGTCATCCGTGACGCTGCTTCTGCTTTTGGTTTGCAGGTTTTAGCCGATCTAATCGACGAGTTAGACAATGATAAACAGTCGTCACAAGTAGTAGAACCGACGATGGTTCAGCAAGAAACAGCTGAGGAAGTAGAAATGGCACAACCAACGTCGACAGTGGACAAGACAGAGACGGCAAAGCTGCTCCAACTTCCACCCTTTCATTCAATTTGTCCAGCAGACGAGACAACTGACAATGAACCTGATAAACAGGAGAAAACAGAACCGGAAGAGATAGAAGTTGTCCAGAATAAACTAAAAAGAAGCAGAAGATCAACAGCTAAGTACGATTCTGCTGCTGGAAAACAAACGCCAAAGAAAAAGATGGAAAATTCTAAAGGTAAACAACATAATCCCTGGGTGGTGTTTTTTTTTATAACTCAAACAATAACTTGTGTAAGTTATTGAGGTTTTGTAGAGCTAATTACACATATGTTAGCCCCCTATCCTGAAAGTTTCAAGGTTTTATCAGTTAAACTGAATTTTTGGTGAATTTTTAACTTTTGGAGTTGGTTGTTCAAAGTGGGGATTTTGAACTGCCACAGATTTCAATACTAAAAAATTCTATTATAAAAAAATAAATGGTAAAAAACTAGCAATTAAGTAATAATTTACTGTGAAAAAGTTCATATTTACATTTTAAATTATTATTGAGAAAAATCAAACACAAAATGTTATCAACTGACACCCTGTACAACTCTCATTGAAAATACATGGAATACAGGGTGTCCAAGTGAAAGATCCTTTTGTTGCAATTAATCTTCGGTTTCACAAGAAAATTTCACAAATTCATTAAATCCGAAATTATACAGTAATATCAATTATAAAACGAGATAAAAGTGTGTTGAACACGTTATTATTTAGTCATGTTTCATTATAACAATAAAAATATGAGACAAATCTCAATTGAAACAAATGCAATTTAGTCTCCTTTTTATAAAAACAATAAAACAATCCAATTTCAAATATAAAACCTTGAAATTTCCAGTTTTTAAAAAAAAGTAACTAACATTTTTAAATGTTGTCTACATAAACCTCATTAATTTCCTTTCTATTGAAGTTGAAGACGACGAAGAAGAAGACGGAGAAGACATTTCAAGTTCAAGTTCCGATGAAACATCATCAAAAAAGTCGTCCAAGAGGAGCAGAGGAACCGACGGCGACGTTTCTCACAAGTCAAAAGTAATCCGTAAACCCAAACAATACCTCAAATGTCCTCACTGCAGCTACGGAACCAATCGCAAGCAGCTTTACCTGAACCACTTGGACACTCACGACCGGTCAGTGAAGCGTTATGTGTGTGAAATTTGCAGCAAAGCGTTCCGCAACAACTCCAGCTTTGGTCGGCACGTCTACTTCCACAAGAACCCTGACAAACTCCTCAAATGCGCTCATTGCGACTACAACACCATGCAACGCTCGGTTTGGATCCAGCATTTGGCCATCAGACACCAGCTGGATCCAGATGGCAATCCTCTTAACAAGGACATTAGGTGCTCAGAGTGTGATTTCGTGTGCATAACTGACTACCAGCTGAAATCGCATGTCCTTAGAAAACACTCGACTAAAAGCTTCAAGTGCGCTGAGTGCGATTATTGCTCGGTGATGAGGGCTGACCTAGAGAAACATGTGCAGATTAAGCACCGAAACATCAGGCCGTATATGTGTGAGACTTGCGGGTACCGGTCAAAAACTCGCTCGCATTTTAACTGTCATTTGCAAATGCACACTGGAGTTAAGCCGTTCAAGTGTCATATTTGTGGACAGGCTTACACAAGGAGTAATAAGCTGAAGGAGCATATTAAACTACATGTAAGCAATGAGAAACCTTTCTTGTGCCACTTGTGCTCCTATGCCTGCAGGAGGAACTATAACCTCAAGCTTCATATTAAGAGGATTCATAAAGACGGTGAGAACATGAGAGACAAACCATGTTTTTTCTTTTTAAAATTAACCGTTTTGGGGGGAAAAAAATTGGTTTTTAAGAAGCTCTTAATTTTGTTTTAAAATTTGTGTTTTGATATGGTAGCCAATTGTTGGGTTTTAGAAGGTAAACTTAGGGTTCTAGAAACTAAATTTGACATCTATAAAGCAAAGTTTTGCATCTTAAAGGACAGAAAAGCTTAATTTTATATCTTAAAGGCTGAATTGTATGTATTAAAAGCTAAAAAGTGTGCCCCAAAATCTACATTTTGAATCCTAAAAGGTACATTTTGTATCCTAAAAGGTACATTTTGTATCCTAAAAGGTACATTTTGTGTCCTAAAAGGTACATTTTGTGTCCTAAAAGTCAAATTTTGTATCTTAAAAGCTAATTTTTGTACCCTAAAGCAATAAAAAAGCTAAATTTTGTATTTTAAAGGATCTAAAATCTACATTCTGGCTTTTAAATGCCTAATTTTATATCCTAAAGATCCTTTTAAATCTCAACTTTATCTCCTATAAGACTAAAAGAGCTAAATTTGATACCAACTTTGATGTCCAAATAGCTGAACTTTGTCCTAAAAGCTAAACTGTGTGTCAATCAGTATCTAAAAGTTAGATTTTGTGTCCTAAAAAATATATTTTTGTCTCAGGGGCAAGTTTTGCCAGGAAACCTCAATTTAGTAAAACTGTTGGTCCAGTATTGTTTTTTGTATATCGTAGACCAAATTTACTCTCTATGTCTTTAAAGCTAAAATTAAGCTGTTAAAACGAAAATATTGTTTTAAGTGAATATAATGGTAAAAAAATCATGACATTTTAAAAGCGTTTACTAATTGTTGTGATTTGTTTTTTTTAGGTGTTGCAAATGGGTCTAAAAGTGATCAGCCATCAACCTCAACTGTCAACTCTGAGCAATCACTTTTATCTAATATACTGGCCTCAACCGTGGTCGCTGAGAGCTCTTCTTCAGCAGACAAATTGTCCACATCACCATTACCAAGTAGGCAGCTGATTTTACCTGGGCTATCTACATCAGGAGATTCAACGACGGGGGAGTCGGTCATTTTGGTGGAAAATGTGAAGGGTGATGAGGATAAAATGGTAGTAGATGTAGACGATGATGATGGGTCTCAAACTGTAATTCAATTACAAGCCATTGAGCCAATTGCAATTGTTGGTGGCGTTTCATTAACCACAGTTTGTATGACTGGTTTAGAATGTTTACAACCTTATCAACAAATCGACTAATAATTATACGATTTTATAAATATACTGTATAAATATATACTGCCACATATTTTATATTATCATTATTATCGAGTAATATACTTACTTGTCATCTTCATTTGAAATAATAACTGTTATTTGTAGATACAATTATCAAATTCGTGTGTTGTGAAAATATAATGTTTTTATTTTCTTTTTCCAAAATGGCGAAGTGAGTTGGTTTTTTTTTTTTTCAAATTTCGAACGTTTTCTTGCGTGACTTAGGTTGAGCATGGGTTTTATATAAAAAGAATATTACGAGTTGGAACGTCGATATATACATTGGGTTGTTAACGTTGGGAACCTGATTTAGGTGAGTGACGTCAAGAGCCACGCCTTTAGGATGGCTTTACCTTTTGTAAGGCGTGGTTTTAAAAATATTCTTAATTCCATAACGCATGCGTGTTATATATTCTTCTATGAAATTGAAAAAAAATGTAAGAATTGTTTACGTGTGTTTTTTCTTAAGAAAACAAAAGATCAAGATGAGTTGGGCGTTATTATGTAAGGCAAGGTTAGTCGAGTGTAGGTGATAGACGTGAACATTAATAACCAATCACAAAATCCTCTTAAAATTAAGTGCAACTCAGTAGATCTATGTGTGTAATCGACCGTGTTCGTCAGTTTTAGCAATGTACTGTAGTTTTAATTTACCTTGGCAGTTAGATTACATATGACACAGCACGTCTGACACACAGGTAAACAAAGGCTAGTTTTTTTTATCAGTGATTAACGTGTTAAATTAATCTGGGCTACTTTTGTCTAAAAAAAGCTTATCAGCCGATGAAACAAGTGACAACGCGGCCTCAATCTACTTGTATTCCCCCGGAACGTCAATTTACAACGCCCGGCTGCTGATACAACTCATACCAATTTTTTACAAGGTAAGAAAACAAGTTTTCAAAGTATAATATTTTAATACTAAATTACCAATAAAGTACTATTTAGTCTAATTTAATTGAAAATGTAGTTGCATTTACGTGAAAATTAGATAGAAAAAATTGCTTATAGAAAATGTTCGAAAATTTTAAACAAGACACTGAAATTGTCTGTGTATTTTTTGCTCTTTCTATATAAAATGCTTTAATATAATAACCACTTCAACGTCAATGAACATTGTTACGTATTAAAATAAGCACACGCGTATTATAATAAACCGATTAAGAATTGAGTCTGTTTTTAAACGTATATTATTGCCATGTTGAGGTTTGCGTGTTTAGAAGCAGGATTTGACTTGTGAATAGTAGCGGTTTATTATCATTAATTGCAAAAATTCTATTAGCACGTTAATTTTTATTATTAGTTCTATTGAAATCCCAGGTAATTAAATACTGCACATGAAGTTTTTCTTAATTATTTTAATTTTTATGCATAATTTTTTATGAAAATTTTTTTTTATGTAGATTTTTTATGCATTTTAAATTTTTGGTTATAACGATGATCATTTTGATTAGAGTTTTTGTGATGATCCAGTTGAGTATTGACCTGTAGCAACAGCACTGTAATTTTTGGTTGAACTTTTTTGACCTACTTCCTGTCCTACCGACTTCCTTCACAAATAACAATACAGCCACTTGACATAATAACCAAAACTCCAAATGACTGTAAAGTTCATGAAACTAGGTTACAATTAATGAAAGATTTGAATGGTTTTTATATGAATTGCAAGGGTGTGGGTGCCTCTTTAATTTTTAAGAAGTAATTTCCGAGAACTTTAAGGAGATTTATACAAGTTTTTATTTATTTCAACTTTTTCGTTTTTTTTTTTTATAATTGCAATTTATGAAACTGAAATAATAATTGCAAATTAAAGTGATTTACATGTTGAGACTAGAAGTTTCAAGGTCAAGAAGCTTCATTATTTTAAACTTAAGAAATTAGAAGATTTATTGCATTGAGTTGCTAATTATATTTCAAGTTAATTATTTTTGTGGGTTTGGTTTGTCGCTTTTAATAACTTTTATTGCAAAATTCGTGATTATTTGAAGGTGAATGAAATATACCTAAATAAACTAATCTTTTTTTCACTAATATGTGCAATTTATTATGAAATTTTAGTATTTTTTTTTTAATATTTTATTTAGAGTTTTTGAAGTTGGCGAATTTTTAGATTTGGAGATTTACATTGGTTGCAATTTTGAGGTGGAAAATAATTACTAAACGAGTTTATACGTAATATTACTTAGAAAATGATCAATTAGACACTTTTGTCTTAACAGTGAATATTTTACAGATTAATTTTAGCATTTTTTTAGGTTTTATTGTGAATTTTTAACATTTTTTAATTTTACATAGAGATTTACATTGGTCGCAAGTTTGAAGTAATAAATCATATTAAAAAACTAGATTTTTATTGTTAATTAATTGCACATCTGAAAATTAGATATTTTTACTTAGTAATTATGATTTTAAGACTAAATTTAACATTTTTAGTATTTTTTATTATTAAGTTTTGAAGTTATCATGGAGATTTACATAGGTTGCAATTTCGAAAAAAAATCGATTGTTTTAAAAACTAATCTGTGATTGATAATCGATTTCACCGATGTAAATTAGACACTTTTAATTAACAATCACTATTTCCAAACTAATTTTAGATTTTTATTGTGAATTTTTAAGATTTTTGAATTTTAGAATAAGATTTACAAATTTGAAAATTAAAATAAAATTACAGAATAAAGTTTTACAGTTAAATCACTTAACAAAACCATAGATTAGACACTTATACTGTACACCTGTTTCAATTTACCGACTAATTTTAAAATTTTTAATGGTTTTTATATTAAAATTTTACATTCGAGATTTACGATTTTAGAAAAAAAAGTTTTGCATTTAAATCTTTTATAAAACTATCAATTAGCAACTTATTTCAAATATTAGTTACAATTTATAAGTAATTTTATCTTTTATATTTTTCATTGTATGATTTTTTGAAGTTACAGAATTTAACATTGAGATTTACATAAATTGCAAAGGTTGCACTATATTATTTCCTATCCATCGTTATATAAATAAAAAAATAAATAAAAAGTGTTTTTCAAACGTTGCAATAATTGTTTTCATTGCACTTTGCTTTTCAAAACACTTTTGTAAATTACATTAATCAATTTTAAAATTTTAAAGGTCACTCAATTTGACATTTGACTTAGCTGGCTCTTTTTTAATATTCATTATTCTGTTGCAAAAGGCTTTCTGCATTGACATGTTGGATTAAGCATTATTACAACATTACAAGGATGGATCTGAATCGACCAGCCATGCGGAAGTCCACGATGGACAACAACAGTAGCAATAGCAATGGGAATGGAGTGCATGGAAAATCCACGTCATCAATTACAAATGCAAATTCAAAGCAGAAAATGAAGGAAGAAATCATGACCAACGCTTCACATCTGAGGAAAAGGATCAACAGGATCATTTTCGTGTCTCTTTTCATTGATTTGTTGGCTTTCACCATGATTTTGCCACTTTTGCCATCACTTTTGGACTATTACAGGGAGAATGATAAGGTACAGTACAGTGATCAGTCACCACTGACGTCATTGTGTTTGCTAATTCATTTTTAAAATTTATGCATTTTACAGGATGGTTTGTTTCCATATTTGCAATCAAAAGTGAATGGATTTCAAAAGTGGGTTGGAGCACCTGACAGTTTTAATTCAGTTTTATTTGGAGGTTTGTGACGTCTTTATTTTGCTGTTTAAGATTTCAATGATTACGTAACAGTGTTGATATTTTAACAGGTCTAATTGGGTCACTGTACTCTTTTCTGCAGTTTTTGGCTTCTCCGATTATTGGTTCATTATCAGATGTTTACGGAAGGAGACCCATACTGCTAATATGCATGGTAAATTGGTCATCTAAATTAGTTTAATTGGCTAATACATGGAAGTATATGAGAGCTTAATAGCATTGAAGTTTATGGGTGAATTTTTAGCATTGATGTTTATGACGTTTCTATGGCAACAGCGTTTCGAACGTTTTTTTTTTTAAAAAAATTAATAATTTAAACTGAATGACGTCAAATTTAAATTTGAGAAAATTTTATAAAAAAAAAATTATTCTAAAAATTCAAAATGTTCCACGGCTATAAAATGATGACGTCATAAGCAATTTAAGCTGTAGAAGTCAATCGGACATTTTTAGTATTGAAATGAATGGGCGAATTTTTAGCTTTGGATTTCAATTTGGTTATTTAATGTTAAGAAAATCTCTTATGTATTTTTACAAGTAACCTTTATAATTGAATGTTTAGGCTGGAGAAGCAATTGCATATTTGCTATGGGCATTTTCATCTAATTTTACAATCTTTGTTTTGGCTCGAATAATCGGTGGTATCAGCAATGGTAATGTCAGTTTAAGTACTGCTATTATGACTGATGTTTCTGGCAAGGAAACCAGAGGAAAAGGAATGGTAAATAAAATATACCATAGTTTAAAATATAACCAGTAACCCTTTTTATTTAAAAATGTGTTTTAATAGGCTTTGATTGGTATCGCTTTTTCAATTGGCTTTATAGTTGGTCCAATGACTGGAGCTTTCATATCAATCTGGGCTAAACCTCAGATGGGAAGATTCTACGTTGTTCCAGCTATTTTAGCTCTGGTTTTGGCTGTTTTAAATGTAGTTTATTTAGCCATTTACTTTGAAGAGACATTACCACCGCAGAAAAGAGTATGACTGTTACTTAATAGTTTGGCTGTCATGGCTTAATATTGAATAGTTGTTAATTTTTTACAGGCAAAATCACTTGGCAATGCGGTCACAAAAGCTTACAAGTTAATTTGGCCGTCACAAATATTTCAATTTAAAGCCGTGGATGGACTTTCACAACAAGGTAGCAACACAATTATTATTATTTTTGGCTTATTTGCTATTCAGTGGCTGATGGCCAATATACAGGAATTATAATCGTGAATCAATGGTATCCTGTTTCCAAGGATGACATTTATATGATTTTTAATTTGTGGCTAAAACAATGCATAGAAGTCTATGAAAGAAATTTAGCATTGCAGTCAATGAGAGAAATTTAGCAATGGAGTTTATGGCGTTTCCATGGCAACTGTATTTCGAACGATTTCAAGTTTTAACAAATTTATAATTTAAAGTGAATGACGTCAGGGTTTGAAAATTGTTTTTAAATCAACCAGATTAATTTCGAATGTCAAATGAATGTTGTGTTGACGTCAGAAGCAATTTAAGCATTTAGATTTTTCAAAAGTTAATGGAACGTTTTTTTAGCATTGAAGTCTATAGAAGAGATTTATTATTAAAGTCAATGGAAAAATTTAATATGAAAGTCTATAGCAGAATTAAATTTATTATAGAAATTAATTTTTAGGTTGTTTTTTTTTTTTGCATTAAAATTTAAAATAATTTAAATATATTTTTTTTTCTTAGGAAGAGATTCACTAAGTGGACTTGGTCTTATCTACTTCCTGTACCTTTTCCTGTACTCAGGACTGGAATACACATTGACATTCCTAATGCATATTCAGTTTGGCTACACAAGGTAATACACAATCATCATTATAAATTATTATCTTTAAAACTACAATTCAATTTGAATTTATTTATAAATCTTATCTAGCATGCAACAAGGCAAAATGTTTTTATTTATTGGAATTGTAATGGCGCTTGTGCAAGGTACTAATCATCCCAAAATCAATCAATACCAAATCGATACTAATTAAAAACAATTTGCATAGGTGGATATACGAGAAGAATCCCACCTGGAAAGGAAAAGAAAACGGCAATCAGAGTAAGAAAATTGCAGTTTTAATTGAAAATTTAATGAGGAAATCAAAGTTTGTTTTGATTTTATTAGGGAATTTTTCTGATTATTCCTTCATTTATTATTGTTGGCATGGCTTCTAGTACATGGACTGTGTTTTTTGGTCTTACAATGTACGCGTTTGGTAAGATATTTTTAGTATTTTTAAGTAATTGGTAATGTTACTTGAATTTTTGGTTTTGATTTTTTCAGCCTCAGCCTCGGTTGTGCCTTGTTTAACCACTTTAGCTTCTTCTTATGGTAAATTTCATGTTGTATATACTATAGGGTGATCATCAGATGTGTGTTCACTTGTAAATATAAGCAAAAAAGGAACCAAGATAATTGTTGATGATAAACGGTGTCATTTCTTCCTCTTTTCTTTATTAGTCGTTTTGTTAATAAAGAAATGAGACAAATGGCAATGGTAAGCAATGCAATTTATTCCTGTTTCTTTATTGTCAGCAAAGGTACAAATGATCATTGAACACATATCTTATGTTTTATCCTGTACTTTTATTCTGAATTTGAATTATGATTGATCTGGTTGTCCTTTACTCAGGTTCTCATGACCAAAAAGGCAAAGTGATGGGGATATTCAGGTCTATTGGTGCATTGGCTCGGTCTTTAGGACCAGTTCTTGCCTCATTTGGTGAGTCCCACATTACAAAGAAAGTTTTAAATTATTTAAATAACAAAAAAAAAAACAAATTATTTGTAGCTTATTGGAGTTTTGGATCTACAATGTCCTACTGCTTAGGTGGAGTCCTACTAACAATTCCACTAATTTTACTAAGAAGAATTCAGTTGTGATCACAAAAAAAAAAGTTTTTATTAAAAAAATTAAAAAGAAATTGAGTTAAGCAAGTTTCAATTAAATTTTTCATTTATTTTTTCATTATTTTTTTTT
>JAAFCF010005748.1:15225664-15238797 GCA_013389785.1 Helicorthomorpha holstii | reverse complement strand
TTGGAATGTGCACATAGGCGGTACATCCAAATGTTCTCAGGTGTTTAACGCTGGGTTTGGTCGTTGTCCAAAGTTCTTCTGGAACTTGGTTTCCCAATGCTCTGGTGTATGAACGGTTCAGGATATAAACAGCTGTGTGTGCTGCTTCTCCCCAAAAGTGTTTGGGTACGTCCATGGCGTTCAATGAAGTTCTCGTCAAGTCAAGAATCTTGCGGTTCAGCCTTTCAGCTGCCCCATTCATCTGTGGTGTGAATGCGTTGGTACGCTGGTGGATGATACCAAGATTTGAGAATAATGTCTCAAGCTCTTTGTTACAGTATTCGAGCCCGTTGTCTGTGCGAATACTCTGGAGCTTACGGTTGGCTTGTCGTTCGGCCATCGCTAGGAATCGTTTCATGTAGTCTACTACCTCGCTCTTTTTCTTCAAGAGGTAGAGAAACGTTTTCCTTGTACAATCGTCAAGGAATGTCAACATGTAGCGATATCCGTTGTGTCCCGTGACTTGTAATGGTCCACATAAGTCAGAATGAACAAGCTGCAGCGGGTACTTAGCTCTAGTTTTGTTCTTAGTTGCCTTGCACGGTTGTTTCGTACTTTTAGCAAGTTTGCAGCTCGAACAATCCGTCTCGTCTGTCAATTTGACATCTTCCATTCCGCGGACTAGTTTCTTCTCTGCAGTCCACTTTATGTACTGGTGGTTTACGTGCGAGAAACGTTGATGCCATAAGGCGCTTTGAGGAATGGTTTTAGGACTTTCAGCCTCCATCAGCTCTGGCTTGAGCTGTTTGCTATCCAAAACGTATAATCCATTGATACGATTTGCGATTGCAAAGAGTTGGTTCTTCTTATTGAAGATTCGGCATTGTCCATTGGAGAAAGTTATCTGGTTCCCCAATCGTTCAATCGTTGAAACGGACAATAGGTTTCGTCGAAGATTCGGGATGTAATAAACGTTAGTCAACTCGACTTCCGTAGTAACTTCTTTCCCAGATCTTTTGCAAGGTGTCATAATGTCAATTGAGCCTCTGCCTGCAATTTTCAATTTGCTGTTTGCGTCGGCGGTCAAAACATCGTTAGTCTGGACTTTGGTAATGTCGTTGAACCAGGACTTAACGTAGCTAACATGGTTAGTACAACCACTATCGAGTATCCAACGGTCATCGTTTCCACTCTCAGTGTTTAGTAAGAGAGTTTCTCTCGGATGATTGGATTTGGCGCTATGCGGTTGCTGCTTTTTGCTTCTGCAATCCTTGGCCATGTGTCCACGCTTTCCGCAGTTGTAGCAGTTGAAGTCGAATCGTTTGGTGGATTTAACAGCGGGTTTAGGCTTTTGCTGTTTGCCACGAAATGCGTAAAGTTCTTCTGCTGGTTGTTCAGAACTTTCTTCAACTTCGTCAGTTCTTAGCTTGCGGCGTTCGTACTCGATCGTCAGTAAGTCAGCTATGCTGGTCGATGTTAGACGGACGTCATTAAGACCAATAAACTGTGCGACGATGTAATCGTACGAATCAGGTAGACCCGATAGCATGGAAAAAGCGATCTCTTTGTCTGGAATTTTATTTCCAGCAGCTTCCATCTGGTCAGCGCAAATGGTGATTCGATTTAAATAGTCGGTCATGGGTTCATTGTCTTTCAGCTTGATTGCAACAAATTGTTTCCTCAGCTGTAGAACACGAACGACTGATTTAGGTTCGAAGTGGTCTTCTAATGCTGTCCAGGCTTCATGAGCTGTATGAGATTTTCGAGTAATTTCTTGTTGTGCTGGATTGATGTGTAAAACAATCGTAGTTAAAGCACGTCGCTTACGCTGGCGAAATTCTCGTAAAAGTTTCTCATCGGTAGTATTGGGTTCTATCTCGGTGTTTTCTACGAAGCCCCATAAATCTCGGTCTTCTAGAATCATTTGGAGATTGTATTTCCAACTCCTGTAGTTTTTGCCGTTTAATTTCTCAAGGCTAGTAATAATGCTGTTGTTATTGCTGCCTGCTGTTGCCATCTTTCTTTGTTGTTGATACGTAGTAAGAAATTAGGAATTGTCTTTGACTCAACAAAATTCCGATTATTCAAATTTATTATTGACTTTAAATTTGAAAACCGAAAATTGAGAGTTGTTGTCCATATTCTTGTCAAAAGAGATGTAGGCGTGGTGGCAAAATGAAATTTGAATCGTAGTAGAGAAAATTTACAAAATGAAATTTCAGTTCTGGTTGTGAAATTCAGATTGAAAAATCTCAGCGGATTGGCTTGCAGTAGTAAAATTGAATTGACGTAGTAAAATGTTCAAAATTATTGCAGCCAATTTGTCTAATCTGTAGACAAAATCAAATTCAAAATTTTGCAGATTTGTAACGGCGATTTTCTGTTCAAAATGTCTGGCAGTCTTCTTGCTGTCACGTTGTACAAAGTTCTCTCTCTTCTCCCCAGCCAATGTTTTTCAACCATGTAGACTTTTCCGACTTTGTAGCTCTGCTACCAATTGTAGTCTACAACCGTGTGAAACGCTCTGCTACCAATTGTAGAGTTTATTTTACGCAGTGGAATTGTGGTTGAATGTTATAAACTGTTTTATTGACTTACAGTTTATTTTGCCTAATTGGCAATAACATAAAAAAAACTAAAAAAGGGAAGCAACGTACCGTATAAATCTTAATGATCATTAAAATGCAATAATGAATTAAAAGAAAATAATTTAAGAAAATAAATGAAATAAATTTTAAAGATCAAGTAATTAGTCTTGAAATTGCACATACAGCAACAGAAAATTAACCTAAAAATTGTACTAGATAATATTTAAATTAAAATCATTAATATCTTAAAATCATCAACAAATATTGTAATCTTCATACATCATTATTGTTAATTGTTTCATTTAAAATTTTGACAATTACATTTAATTATTATCCCCTATTTCAGAAAAAAATCGGTTTAGTCAATGTGTTAGATTCAAATTAGTGCTTATGGTATTTCCAATAGCAAAAGTCTTAAATAACATTAAAAGCAAGTTTTAAAAAAATAACTTAAATAATTAAAAAATAACAATTGACACTGAAAATTGGATGACAACGTTATTGCTCATGAGAATTTAAGATAAGAAAATTGATTTAATTTAAACTTGTAATTTCATTTTCAATTAAATGTAAATTTTTTTCTAATGAAAATCTAAGTTTGACATCAGCAAATCAAAATTTAAATTCATGTTTACTAAAATAATGTTGTTTAGCAAATTAGTTAATTAGAAGTATTAAATATTGCTAATGTGAAAGTGTTGTTCGTAACAAACATTGATTACAGAATTGTAAAATAAGTAATTAAACAAAATCAAAAAATTGTTAATGATTATTTAATGTTAAAAAGTATTAAATTAATTTTAAAATTAAACATAATCCTTCCAATAAAAACCAAATTAAAAATGTTAAATGTTTGTTTTTTTAAAATTAAATCAAAACATGAATTAAAATTAATGTGCGGTGATTTAGTTGATACATAAAAAAATTAGGTTATTTATGTTCAAATTTTATAATCACAAAATTAAAGATCAATATTAGTTCAAAATGACCAGAATAAACATAATTAACTATTAAATCTTAGCTCTTTAAATCGATAAGATAATGGACTGAAACTTAATGCAATTAGAGTTTCACAAATTCAATTAATAAACTTTTTAAATCGCATTAGTTAATTATTTATCAAATTTTCAGAATTTGTTTTACTGCATTATTACTTAAAAAAAATACATGACAAAACTAATACATGACATATGCTTTACAATAAATTATAAAATTACAAACAAATAACATACAATTATACTGATTAGTTGGTAAATTTGGGAAATTGAAAACAAAGAATTACATTTAATTTTTATGATTTTTTACATATGTTTAATCATTCAAATTAAAAAGTTCAATATACAATATATTCACTTATTTCAGCAAAATGTCGTCTAAAATCAATATTTAATTGAAATTAACTAATTTCACATTTTTGTAAAAAAACAAAATATACCGCCCAATTTTTTGACACATTGGTAATTAAATAAAATTATTTCTTTCAAGTTAAATAAAATTATACACATATTTTAATAGACAATGTTTGTATTTTTAAAAACTAATTTTAATGTTTTTGATTAAATCATCATTTATTAGTAATTTCAATTATCCCTTAAGCTGCAAGAAAATGTCATCAGTATTTAGTAATTTAATAAAAGTAACATGGTTTAGTTTATTATCCCAGATATAATAGTTTAAAATAAGTAAATTTTAGAATTCAAAGAACAATTCTGAAATTCAGTAAAATAGTAGTAGCAAATTAAGATTTTAATATTAAAAAAATTAAACATGACATTAAATCATTAGTTACTTTATGAAATATATTCAATTATAAACTAAAATACCAAAAATTGTAAACGAAACCAAATAACAGATTGATTATTAAAATTAACAAAAACTTTTAATATGATTAATAAAAACTAAAGTAATCAATCAGAATCACTGATTTATCATTTAATAACAACTAGTTAAATAAATTTCATTACAAATTATTACATAAAAGTTAGCACATGAACTTTTGAAATGTTTAAAATAATTAGTTAAAAATATTTTTGCATTGATATTTTTATTGTAAATTAATGTAATGTACAATACATTTGATATTTTCAATTTAATCATTTTAAGGTATTTTGGCTTAACATAAATTGATCAATTAAAATAGTTTAAAAATCTAAAAAATGGAAGAAACTAATTTTTCAAGATTTTTGTATATACAGTTTATGTGGAATTCATATTGGTCATAAAAACAATATTTTGGTCTAAATTCTAGTCAAGCAAAATTAAAATGAGTTTAAAGTAATTCAACAAACGTTTTTTTTAAATTAGTCAGTTTTACACTAACAATTGATTGCATTTAAAAACAGTCAAATAATACAATCCAAATTTTTATAATAAAAAAATTGTTAAAATTTTCAACCAAAAAAAGCAGAAATTTGCCTAAGCTCAAAATCAGAAATATTTATTACGAGAAATCTGACTACTATTCAACATTTAGAAAACCAACAAAAAATACTGATTTAATTAAACTTAAAAATTGTACTAGTGTACTTCAAAATGTGATAACAAAAAGCCCATACAGAATATTAAGTTTTTTATATACAGTATTGATTTTAATAAATTAATTGATTTGAAGCAAATTGAAAGTTTTGAAAATTTTGCCAGAAAATAAACTACTTTGAAACTGAAAAGAACTTTTGACAGCAGATTTAAAATTAAAATAACTTCATAAAGTTACCATCAAATCTGCAATCTTAGCTCAAAACAATGCTAAACTAAAATATAATTAAATGTTCCTTTGATGGACCAGTAACAGTCCACAGTCCATGGACATGAAGATTGGAAACCACTCAATTAACGCAATGACATTAAAATAATAATCTGAATTTGGATTTTAGATAAAAATTATTTTTCTTTATAAAGACTTTCAGTGAAAAAAACAACTGAATTTATTTAACCTTGTAATTTCATGTTAATTAAAAACTAAATTGACAAAATTAGTAAACCATAATAAATAAAATCAACTACTTATTTTCAGTGAAATGAAAATCAAAACCAATTAAGGCAACAAAAACCAATAAACTTAAAATTTTAATATAAGAATCAAAAACCTTGATTATAATGATCTTGTAACTTAAACAAAATTGAAAAATCATCGTTCAACTTAAACCATTTAATTAATTTTAATTCAAAAGGAAAGTGACTTTGAAATTAAATCAACAAATTACAATACAGTAAAATATTTTAATAGATGATTTTTTTTTGTAATATTTAAAAAAAGAAATAAACTTGTATTGATTATTAATTTCAATTATCTCTTTAAGACAAAAAGCTGCAAAAACATATCAACAGTATTTAGACATTTGATAAAAGTTAACACTGTTTAGTTTAATTAAAATCTGAACTCAAAATTGTATTACTAAATCTATGAGGATTTTGTTAAATGTAAACGGTATTGTACATTTAGAAACAACCTTTGGTTTAAAACAAAATATTAAAAAAGCATTAGGCTAGTGAAAATGATCTTTAGGCAACAACTAAAACTAAAATGTTATTTGAAAAATATTGAACTTTAACGTATTTTTTATTTTAGAAAAACTAAGACCATCGAAACCTCGAGTTATATAAAAGCCACGACTGAAAGAACAGAAAGGCACTCTTAATTTTGAGAAGTCTGTCTCGATAATTATAATTATCGAGACAGACTTCTCGTATTAAAAATATATAAACTAAACTTTGCAAATCTTTTACAATTTGAATTCAATTATTAAAACTAACAAAGGCGTCAGTGCGCTTAACATTAATGACAGCTTATCGGAATAAACTCAAAATTAAGAGTGCCTTTCTGTAACAAAATTGGTGACTACTGAAAATTAGCTTTGTAACTAATAGTTTATAAACTATTAGTTACAAAGCTAATTTTCAGTAGTCACCAATTTTGTTACGCTTAATAAGGAGGCGATTTTTGAAAATTTACTATACACTAATAATTTAGGAAATTTAAATCTAATATATTATGACAATAGTTTAAAATATGAACATTTTAGAATTCAAAAACAATTTCAATAGGTCGAAAGAGAGCAAAGCAAAATATTGCCAAGTATAACCTGTAAACTTCAAACATATTAAATTAAGTTTACATTATGAAATAAGACTAAATTATTCACTGAATTACAAAAACTTGCAAACAAAACTAAATTAGGATGAAATTACCGAAAACATTGAATGTAATTTATAAAAAAAAAACTAAATTAATCCATCAGATTACATCATTTCTCATTTAATAACCAACTAGTTAAATAAATGTCATTACAATGTATTACATGTTTAAAATGATTAAGTACAAATATTTTTGCATACAGTAAATCTTTTCATTGACATAATTTTCTCAGATTTCAGAACCAAATATACATTACATTTTTGTAAAAAAAGCAACAAATGAAATATTTGTTTTTAAAATTTAATCATTTTAATTAATTTGGCTTAACATTAATTGATCAATTAACACTGTGTTTAAACATCTGTAAAAAATAAAAAAACTAATTATTTTTTTTAGGTTTCTGTATTTATATTGAATTAACATCCGCCATACAAACCTTTTGTCCAAATTCTAGTCAAATCAAATTAAAATAAGTTTGAAATATTTCAACAAAAAAAAAGTCTCCATTTTGGAAGTAATTAAGCTCAATTAGGATGGTCAATTTTAGACAAATAATTAACATCAAATAATAAGATAAAAAAATTTAAAATAATATATTTAAAATTTTCAAATAAAGAAACCCTTTTAAATGAATTGTAATTAAAGCAAATGAAAGCATAAAATCTCATGATAAAATATGATAAATTTGTAATTAAAAATCTTTATAATTACTCAGAAATCATATTCTTATTTAAATCATCAATCTAAATGAATCCCATAATAAAAATATGCAAAAATGGTTTTTTTGTAGTAATAATTGGAGTTTTAATTAACAAAACGAATCTAATACCTAACAAGCACATTTGAAATTTTAATCCTTAAAATAAACTAATTTAACGAAATCTATTGGCCACATCCATTCATGTCTATTAAACGTATATAATTTAAGCATTTGGAGTTCAATTTTAATTATATTTAACACGAAGTATCACTTTATTGTAATTGTAATTAAAATTTAATTATTTCATTAATTGAAAATGAACAATAGAGAACATTTATTCAACTGACATTAATATCAATATTGCAACAACTATAATTAAGACTTTGATGAGATGAAAATCTTAAAAATTACAAAAATTAATATTTTTATTACTTTTTATTACAAAAATTAATATTAATTGTTAACTAAGATATTAAAGAATTCATTTGCAGTTATTATACAATTACAATACTTTTTGAAATGATAAAATGTGGAAATTTATTAAAATTACTTAATAAGACTAAATTGAAAAATTTATAATAAAATTATAACAAAGATTAAATTAATTAAACTTCAAAATTGTATGAGGGTGCTAGCACCACAACAATTGTATAAGATAAAGATACCAAATTAACAAAAGTCCATATAGTATATTGATTTTAAAATTCCTTTTTAAAAAATTCATGTTATTGATTTAAATAAATATATTGATTTGAGTTTAAGCAATTTGAACCTCCTGAAACATTTGGCAGAAAATAAACTAACGTTGAAAGTCATTGTTGATAATGAGATAATTATAAACTAATTTAAAATTGAAAAGACTTTTCTGGATTTAAAATTAAAATAACTTCATTTAGTAACCTTAGCAAAAAAAAATACATACTTGTCATTCAATACCTAAATTTAAATTTCACCTTAATTAGTTTTTGTATATTTAAAACTAGAAATATTTCTAAATTATAATTAAGTGAATAACAGAAAAGGTTTAATTAAAATAATTTCGAAAAGTTTACATTAAATGACGAATCAATTAGAAAAATTAATATTTTGAATTTGACACTGGAATTTTGACCAAAATTATTTTTCTTCATAAAAATTGTTTGTGAAACAAAACGTCCAGCTATTCAACCTTGCAATATCATATATAATTAAAAAACAAAATAGACAATACTATTAGTAAACTATAAAAAATACATAAAAAATAATTAAGTGAAATGCAAATCTAAATAAATTAAAGCAAATAAGACAATTGATTATAATGATGATGAATTAAAAATGAAATGATTAAGGTTAATTCTTCTAAATTTAAAGAAAAAGTTTACTAGATTTTAAAGTGAAGTTTTAATGTTTAAAATTAATAAAATTAAGAGATGTTTTAATGTAAAAAAAAACCAATGGAACCAAAATTTGAGAAATGTTTAAGTTCAGATTATAGAAAACTTATGGACTAAATTGAAATTAGCAAATGAAATAACTTAAAAACAAATTAAAACGTAAGACCGTTTACATAATTAGATAATACATGAATTAAAATTAAAAAAGTTAATTTTCCTCAAAACTTGATCTTTTAACAAAAATACTTAACTAAATTAATACCAATTTCAACTAGAAATAAATCAGATTGAGATTTTTATTTAGTGGTCAAATCTGTTAAAACCCACGTCAAAGTTTTAGTCTTAAAAGAAACTCGCATGTAATTATAAACTTGTTAAAATCAAAATAATAATCGCTGAAAAACAAAACAATCTCTTTGAATAAAATACCTTTCAAATAATTAATAGGAAATACATTTTAATGTGATTAAAATTTAGATTTGATAAAAGAAAAAGTAAAACAGATCAATTGATTTTGTGGTGTTAAATAAATTTCAATTTAATTGATTTAAATTAAAATTACTAAATTATAATTTAATTGAAATTTTCTTTAAATTGCTTAAAATAAATGCTGCTTAACTTTTTAAAAAAAATTAATGGAAAATTTGTTTATAAAATGCAAAATAAAATTTTTAAATGCAAATTATACCAATTGCATTTATTTTAATTAGTTTTTAAAAATTAATTAAACTGAGTTTAACAAAATTAAAACATTTTTATAGCAAAAACAAATACTGGGCAAATTAGTTTAAATTAACATGTAAAATTCACAGAAACTGATGTTAAATTGAATAAATTGCAATTAATAAAAAGAAATTTAATATGATGCAATATTATTGAAATAAGCATTCAAAATTACTATTTCAGCCTTAACTACCAGACATTTTCTTTTCTTTAATGTCCTTCAAAATTTCAAGAAAGCAATGTAATACCGGAACTTCATCAATAAAAATTGTAATATAAAAAATACAGTGACGTTAATTAAGAAATTTCAACAAATATATTTTGACAATTTCTCTTATAAAATATTGTTATTAATTTCCAAGTTAATGACTTCTTTTCATTTACAAAAATCAAAAACCTGAAAAAAAAACACAAAATCTTTAAAAATAAAATAAACTAAAATCTTTAAAAAAACTTTACAATAATATATTGCAATTAATGTTTTTAAACCAATATTTTAGGTTCAAATCGGTGTACATTTCCAAAAAATATATAAACGAGATTTAAATTATTATTTATTTAACAAAAACTTTTTAATTTGAATTTGAAGGAAATTCTTTTTAATATCCTATTTAATTGTATTGAACTTTCTTAACGTTCACTTTCTTCAAATAAAATCAATTAATTTTTAAATGCAAAACTATTAAATACGTAGATAAATTTTTAAGATAAATTAGTGACAATTGAATAAAATATCAGAGCAAAATATTCTTAATTAAAAATCTGATCCAAATTACATTTTCTTCATAAAGATTTAACAACAAAAAACATCACCGTATTTAACCTTATAATTTCATTTTAATTCAAAAAGATAATTGACAAATTAATAAACTATAAGAAATCAAATTATATGAACAAAAACGTCAAAGAAAGAATAGACCAAAACTTTTTGAACTAAATTCCAAATATCGTGTAAGTAATGAACATTTATAATCAGTTGATCAAATTTAGTTTAATCTAATGTTTACTAAATTAAAATTTTATGCTTTTGGCCAAATTAAAATTCAATGTTTATTAAATTTGTTTAAATTAAGTTTCTCAATTAAAATGAAATAAAACTTTTTTAATGAATTCTAATTAACTGCTTTAAGACTCTGTACCATACCTCCAAATATATCACTATATATGATATAATAATAGTTTCGTTAATTAAACTTCTATCAACCAACATTAATTACAATTAAAAATAAACCAAGACTGAGATTTTTATTCAATTGTGAAATCCATTAAAAATTGTTAGTCAATTAAAAAATCAATGAAAGATAACTCAGTAATCAAAGTAAAAAATTCCAAATCAATCTTTTTAAATGATTAAAAAAATTCAGCTTTTAAATGTTATTCCAAAAGGTATAAAATCAATCCAATTGAACAAATTAAAATTTAATGTTCATTAAGTTCTGTAAATGTTATTCAAATCGTTTAAAATGAATTCTGTTTAATTTTAGTATTCATTAAAAATTGATTTGCAAAACGAGAATCAAAACACAACAATGGAACTTAATTAGTAATAATTCAAATTAGCCAAGAAAATAACTTAGCAAAAAAATACAAAAAAATGACAATTTTTTAAAATTAGTAGAAACAAAACCAGTTTAGTTAAATTCCTGATCATTTAACAAAAATACTTAAAAAATTAATATCAATTAAAAATTAGATCGAGATTTTTATTTACTTGCAAAAAGTTTTAATCTTAAACGAAACTCGTTACTCGTGTTAATCAATGAAAAACAAAACAATTACTTTATATGCAAAAGTCAATCAAAAATACATTTCAATTAATTAATATATTTGATAGAAAAAAAAATAAAATTTAATGCTGATTACTAAATTAAAATTCAATGTTAAACAAATTAAAAACTTACTGTTGTTTAACCATTTCATCGCTTTATTCAAATGTTTAAACTTTAAACCAACCATAGAAAAATTATTAAAAATGCAAATTGAATTTTTTTAATGTAAATATAACAATTGCACTTTGTTTGCCGATTATAAAAAATGAAAACATTCCCTGACAAAAACTTGGCAAATTAGTTTAAATTACAAATGAGATTTCAAGATGAATTCTGTGAAATTGAATTACAATTAAATAAAATCTTAATTGGAAATCATTAAAGGAAATTCAGCATGAAAATGTCAATTTGAAATTTAGAATTTTCTCCAAATCATAAAACTTTTAGTTTAGAAATTTTAAACACTGTAAATATGACTTTTTCTATATATTTGATTAGTATAAATCAAAAAAAATTATAAGGCTTATTGATTAAAGGAATCATTTGAAAACTTGATTAACAAACATAATTGTATTTGTTATACATTTTATAAACAAAAAAGTAAAGTTTAAAGTTCAAAATTAAAAAACAACAACCATTATCTACAATCCACATAAATAAACTTATCAAAAAACTTATCTACATTACATATTTTGATGATTCTCTTAATTGTCTTAACCATTCAATTAAATTACGATAATTAGATTAAGACAAAATTCCAATTTCAAAAAATTTAATTTTAGGATTTTAATAAGAATTTTAAGTTACTTGTATAACATGTTTAATTAAATCAAATAAAACATTTAGGAAATTACTTTTATACAATTTTATACTTTTATACAATTTGATACAATTAATTTGATCATTTTAGTTAATATTTCATGAAACACATTTGATAATAGTTAATCATGTCTGCATAATTTAGTTCACTTTAATTGTGTTAAAAATTATGAATGAAATGTTGATAATTTATATGAAATGGCTTAACATTTTCTAAAATAGTTATGTAAATTATAAACTAATTACCAGCCACTTAAAACAATTAAAAGAGAAATAATTTCAATACCATTTTAATTGCAAATTTCACACTTAACTTTTTAAGCAAAGATTTTGTTTTAAGTCAAATTTGATATGTTAAATTAGAAAAAATTAAAATATTTTAGCTAATTAATAAAAATGTATGATGCAATTCTTGATTACAATTAAAAAATCAAAATTATGATTTGACTTTCATTACACTAAGTACATCAAACTGATAGGAACTATGAAAACATTAACATAATGATCATTTCTTTGTAAACAATCATAAAATAAAATATTGGGTTAAAAAATAGTTTTATTTACAAAATAATTAAGAAAAAAAGTTAATAAAAGCGAATTCGTTCGCTGTTTACAATTAATTGAATATTAAAGTGATTTAATTAATGACAATTCATTAACAGATATTATTGTTATAACAATTACTTAAAACTTGGATCGATTTTAAAATCAATAAATTTCTAAGAGAATTTCCTTCCAATAGTATTTGAACTATAAGAAAACTAGCAAAATACCATCAAATAAAATTATTGAAAAAACCAATCGCAATTACTAAATTTTCACCAATTAATCAATAAAAAAAATCAATCATTTAAAAATACATTTTTGTTTGCTTATTTTTAACCAATATATTTTTTTGGTTTTGTTTTAAAACAAAACAAATTAGAAAAATAATAAAATGATATTAGTAATTCAAGAAAAGTAAATTTAATTAATAAATAATCGTATTTAAAAGAATTGAAAAATAAGAAAAAGTAGTCCTACCTTTTTCCATTAATCCATTTGCTC